>PVIC010010455.1:0-43271 GCA_004025085.1 Thryonomys swinderianus
GAACACAGCAATCCTCCTGCCTCTGCCCCCCGAGTGCTGGGGTTACAGGTGTGAAACACCATGCCCGGCACTGTGGTATATGGCACTGATTGCTGGTGGGAGTGAGTCACCATGCCCAGCATTGTATGTGGTTACCGGGGATCGAACTCAGGACCTTGCGCTTGCAAGGCAGGCACTGGAATCACTGAGCTAAATCTCCAGCCCAAAGCCTGGCTGATTTTAACAAAGCTCCTTATCGAACAGTGGTTAAAGTAAATGTAAAGCAATATTTTTATAGAAAAATGTGCTCAGCAATTAATTTTGGGATGTCAGGCAGACACCCTGGCCTGTAGGGAATTCCCTTTCCAAGCTAAATTGATGATTCTCACTGGCTGTGACAGCGGCTGTCTAAATACACCTGGCATTCGAGGCTCTCTCCTTTTCCAGTGTCATCAGGAACTCTTTATGATGAAATCTTTTCTGCTATTCTAATAGCAGAGATGGCTTTCCCACTCTGAAGTCTAGATAGCTTATTTGACAGCTATTCTATCTAGTGCATGATCATGTATTTTTAATTGCTCATGAATATGTCTTAGCTTTGCTATGACAGTGAACACTTGGAGAGAAAAGGTTCTATTCTTATGTCTTCTACAATCCATGGCCCTTAATAAATAGTAAGCACCTGTTAGTTACTGACTAAATGGAGGAATTAATGCCTATTGTGTTCCAGATGATACATCCAGGGAAAAACCAGGAATCTTGTCTTCGTAAGGGCCAATAATGATTTGCTTCCCCAAAGTATTCTGTAGCCCTAACATCAGGAGGGTGCCTTGGAAATGTCTGCAAGAGTCTGCGGTAGGAAATGGCTGGAAACATCAAGGGGTGTTATGTCAGGTTGCTTACAAATCTGTCTGGGCAGCCACAGGATTCTGTAAGGAATCTGGGGCTCCAGACAGTATAACATAAGCTTTTCCAAGTGGAACCTAGACTTCAAAGCTGACATTAAAACCAGAGTCCTTCTGACTCCAATGAAATCTGTGAAAATGCTTCAGTGACCAATTACCTCCTGGGCACTTTAGGCCTAGTATGCTTATCTGATGGCTACCCTGAGGCTTCTTTTCCTTATTTCCTAAACTTGCTAGGACAAAGGGGATGACACTAACATTCCCAGGCCAAGGAGGACTTTTTAGTCAAGAGCCTAAGAGCAACTCCTCTCCAGCTAGTACCTTCAGGCTCCAAGCCCATGCTTATCTGAGAGCACACGGATTCTCAGCTCCTGGAAAAACTACTCAGGACCTGAGTCAGATGGTCTTCCTGCTGCTAAAAGCTCTTGCCTGCAATACTGCTAATAGTAACAAAATATTGTGAACTGCATGAATGTCTATTAATGGCATTGGTTATAGGATAGTATAACCATCAGAAGGAGTGCCATACCATGCAGCTGACACGATACATATACTGTTAAAGACTAAAAAGCAAGATAAATATATGTGTTTGTATAGGCCCAGGAAATTCACAGAAGGGTATTTATGTATTCAACTAACTCTTGTTAAACACCTTAAAGTATCCATGAAACTCATTAACGAGAGTTACCTGTGAGAAGTAGGAGAAACTTCTGGAGCTTTTCAGTACGCCTCTTTACCCACCCTACCGTAGTACTGGGGATGGAATTCAGGGGTGCTTTACCACTGAGCTGCAGTCTTTGCCCTTTTAGATTATTATTATTATTATTTTTTGAGACAGGGTCTTGCTTTGTAGTTCAGGCTGGCTCTGAGCTCACTATGTAGCCCAGGCAAGCCTCGAACTCAGCAATCCTCCTGCCTCTGCCTCCCGAGTGCTGGGATTACAGGCGTGAGCCACCACGCCTGGCACTGTGGTATGTGTTATTGATTGCTGGTGGGTGTGAGTCTCCACACCCAGCATTGTGTGTGGTTACCGGGGATCAAACTCAGGACCTTGCGCTTGCGAGGCAGGCAACAGAACCACTGAGCTAACCCTCCGGCCCACCTTTTAGATTATTTTGAGATTGAGTCTCCTTAAATTATTCAGACTAGCCTTGGATTTGCAATTTTTCTGCCTCAGCTTCCCCTGCAGCTGGGATTATAGGTGTGCACTCTGTGTCTGCCCGTACATTTGTTTTGAAAATCACGATCAATGCCTCTATAAAATGAAAGAAAAGGAAGTTGGATAAAATAGGAACTATCCAACAGGTGGTTGACTGAAAAGGGACAGTTATCAAAAACATAATAACGAATGTAAAAAATCTCTATAGTGAGGAAGGCAGCGGAAACAACTTTCCAGTTCCACAGGGTAGGGCAAGCGGGAGCTTACTCTACAACTGGAAAAACCTGGAGCGGAGGTACAGAGCGCTGCTTAACTACCAGCGGCTCAGGCTTCCCTAACCACACCACTCTGAGATACGTATCTGCAGGTGCTGTGAAACTGAAGCCGAGACAGAGGCTGTTTTCGGTATGTGGGTTGCGCCCCATACAGAGAGGGTAGTCCAGTTCCAGACTCAGCTTCAAGTTGGACAGAACTTGGAATCTGCAACTACCATGACCCTTTAACCAAAGAGACACCTTGGGCTCCAGAGGTCACAGAGCTAGTGTGTGATCTCCACCCAGAGCTAACCTCTAGCCGGTTCTCCGAACAGCCACGGTCCAGCTGGCGACTCAGCCTAACTGCAGCCACCTGGCGATCCAGCAGCGCAGAAGCAGTGTCTACGCCGAGAGGGGGCGGAGTGCGCGAGTCTTCCATCCGCGCTAGTCCCAGGACCAGAAGAACCCGGAGTTCGGGACGAACCCCGCCCGGGCAGCTCCGTACGGGTCCTTTCCTCTGCAGCGCGTGCGAGGGTCTTGAAGATGGAGAGAGGACATACACGAACGGGCTCCTCTGGCACCTCTGGCTTCTTTCTGTTAGAGCTGGACAGTGGTTCCACCCTGCAAGCGCTCAGACCGAGAGAGGCAGCGGTCAAATATCGCCAAGGAAAACGGGCCCGCGCCCGCCGAGATTTCGCTAAGGCGCGTGCGCGGTGCGCGTGAGCGACGAGGGCGCGGCTGGTCGGGTTTGAGGCTGCGCAGAAGGGGAAACCCAGGCCCTGCGCCTGCGCAGTTACGGGGCGGGGCGGGAAGGAGGGAGGCGGTGGCACCGGCGGCGGCTGCTGAGGAGGAGGAGGAGGAGGAGGAGGAGGGGGAGCGGAGGGAGGTGTTTCTGTCAGTTCCGGCTGTTTGTTCGGGAAGTGAATCCGCCGCTGCCGGAGCAGCCCGGAGGGAGCTGCAGTTCGCGAGGCCAGTACCGACCCCGCCCGCCCGCGCGCACCGCCCCCGCCCGCCATGGCCCGGGACTACGACCACCTCTTCAAGCTGCTCATCATCGGCGACAGCGGTGAGGGCCGCAGCGGCCGGAGGCAGCGCGGGCCCTGCCGGGCGCGGCCCGCCGGGGCCGCTGGGCGGGCGGGCAGGCGGGCGGGGAGCTGCCGGGTCGCGCGGGGCGGGGCTGCCCAGCGGCCCGCGGGCCCCAGGGGCGCGGCATGGGGAGGCTGAGGAGCCGGGCTGCGGAGCGGAGGGCCCGAACGCGCGGGGTCCACTCCCTGTCGCCCCCTTCTGCTTCACGTGTGACCTTGGTCAAGTCGCGCGATCACTGGAGTTGTAGGGACCTGGGTTCGAGTCCTGGGACTACCAGCTTCTTCACTCTGTGGCCTTGCTTCACCTTTCTGAGCCTCAGTTCCTGCATCTGAGAAGTGGGAGACTTGCCTCGTTGGGTGGTGTGAGTATTTGGTCAGATAAAGTAGGCGAAGTGTTTGGCACCTGAGCTGATGTATATAAGCTCTCAGTAAATGTTAGCTAGTGTCGTTTTCATCATCAGTATCCTTTGTGAGGCTCACTCCTCTGTGAAATGGAGATATTCCTAGAACCTGCCTGCTGGGATTGCTGTGAGGTTTAAAGACAGTTAAAGCACTTCAGCACATTCCTACTGGATTATTAAACCTCTGCATGGTTCAGTTTCCTCATCTGTGCAATGGACTAACAGTAGCTCTTCCTCACAGTGCCAGGTGAGTATTCAATGAGATGGTACATACATCACGTTTGGGAAATGAGCCTGGCACACAGAAAGTGGTCAGTAAATGTTTGTTATTACCCTGGTATCTGTCAGAGGGGTTAGGGGATGGGCCTTACTACAGAACTGTTATGGCCACTTACACACTCCTTGAATACTTTTAGCTCAGATCTCTACTTTGTTTCCAGTTTGTAGAACAGTAGGTGGCACCTGATAAGTGCTTACTATGTATTTGTTGAATGAATGAACATGGAGTGTCCTTAGCAAAGATAAACTGGTGACTGGCGGAGGGTGGAGGTTTTTAGAGGTGTTGGAATATGACAGGTGAGAAGGTTTATGGATGACCAAGAGGTCACGGAGGCAGGGCTCAGGTTTATGGAAGCATAACTGAGGTGCTGGATTATATGATGTCCAGGAAGGAGGCTTGGGTGCAGCTGAGTTTATAGAGTGGGCCCAAGTGGAGAAGAGGGTGATGGGGCTGGAGACAAGAGTCCAGGTTGGTTCTCTAGAGCCCATGGGGTGTGAGCGAGGCCCAAATTCTTTGTGAGGCCTGGAACATAGGAGTGGTGGGTGACAGTGTCAGAGATCAGTCATGGAAATGGCAGTGTTGTAGTATTGGATTGGGATGTGATTGGTGATTTGGGTCAGGTGGAAGCTGGAGGGAGCTACAAAGGGGAAAGTTAGGCGCTAAGTGGTTGGGAAAGGGTTGGAGAGGTGGAGGACTGATGTGTAGTCTTGTACTTAGACGTGGCGTTTGGCACTCCTGGGTTCCTGAGGAGTATGTCTTTCTTTATAGGAGTTGGTTTCCATTCTAGCTTTGGTTCTGAGTGGCTGGCACCAGGGAGCTAGAAGTCAGTCCACTACGATCAGATATCTTCTTTAGCCCTCTGCAAGCCGCCTGGGCCCTGAGGACTGATACCTAAAAGCGAAAGGTCTGAACCCAGCAAGAAGATGCAGTTTGTTGGCTTTTCTGTCCTGTAAAACCCAGGGGATGGTTTTGGCCTGCTTTCTCACAGTGCATTTTGCACAGTGTATTGATTTTTCAGTCAGGAGTCAGATGTGGGAGAAGACTCATTGAGTGAAGATTTATGTGGTCTGGCTCCTTCCTAGTTGTGTCTGAGCTTGCGGCTTACATGGCTTTGCTGTTGGATTTCTCCTGATGGTGAGTGGATACTCAGAGCCAAACATGTGGGAAACTGGAAGCTGGTAGCTATGGAAGTTAAAAGTAGTAAGCTTTGTAATTGAGCAGGGAACCAACATCTTTGCGCCAGGGGTCTTTGTGTGTATGCCTCCCTAAGGTGCATCGAATGCTTTCACAGACACCCTCTCACCTGATTCTCACCCATGGCCCATGTAGTTTGTTAAGTAAAGAAACTAAGGCTCAAAGGGGATGACGGGGTTGCCCCAAATCGCATGGTTTTTTAGAAGCAAAACTGAGAGTCCACGTACATCTGTGATCATATGTGTGAGTGCAGCTGGTGTGGGGCTGGCAAACAGTAGGCCCTCAATGGATGTTAGTTTCTTGCTTCATAAATCTGGAGTTCTTCTTCCCACTGTGCCATATTGTATGTGCTTCTGGAAGTATATTTCCTTAGCTTTCGCTTCTCTTCTTTATGCCTGTGCTTCCACACTTTTATGTTCTTCTGACACTGGATTTAATTTGTAATAGTATTTTGTCTGTATCCATGGGGCCGGCCATCCTCACTCTAAGAACCTGGTGGCTGGAGTGGCCATCAGAGATCTTGTTAAAGTCCTTCAGAGGCTCAGAGAGGGCAGCATGGCTTGCCTGAGTTTATGCCACGAGGGAATTGTGGAGGCAGGATTAAAATTAAGACCATTTCATTTGATGGTCTAAAAGTCTAAGTTGGAACTGAAGGTGAGGGACCTGTAGTCCCGTGGTGGACTGGGCCAGGGTGAAGACTTCAGTGTGGCTGGCATGAGGAGGACCAGAGTGTGACCACAGAGCGTGGTGTCCTCTGGCTGTCAAGAGACATCCAGTGCCACTAGGGCTGGGGCTCCTTGCAGGACAGGAGGTAATAGAGGTGGAGTGACTGTGTCTCGTGCTAGATGTGGCTGTAGGGAAGCTTTGGCTGTGCTGAAAGTAGATTGGTAAACTTTGCCTCTCCCTTAGGCAGGTGTTGGAGGGTAAGTAGTAGCAGTGTGTTTTCTAAGGAAGCCTCTTGCAGGGGTATGTGGGAGCTGGCATGTCTCAGTGGGTTTCTGTTTCTCTCAAAGGGAGAGCAATGTCAAGAGGTTGGTGTCAGGTGCGAAGCAGAGGCCATGTGGTGACTATAGTGGTTCGTGGTTTTTGGCTGCTCTGACAGGAATTTGGGGATAAATGGATGGGGGGGCTTGCCTCCCATTACACAGCTGTCAGAGCTGCTGTGTCATTGAAGAGAAACCTTTTCCTTGTCTGTTGTAGATACATGGGAGTTGGATAAAGTTTTAAGACAAGATTCTACCTTTCCCTCATTCGAAAACTACTGTCTTGGCCTCTGCTCATGCTTCAGTAATAGTGTTAGATAGCAGTAGGTGTCAGTGAGATCAGCACTTATTCAGGCATATATGAAGTGCCTAAGTGCTGGGCCCAGCCTACAGGACCATGAATGCACAGGGTGAGGTAAGGTCTGTATCCCAGAGGACCTCGCAGCCTGGCGGCCCAGACAGGAGCTTTTAGCTGAGTAAGCCGGAACCAGAAGGCTCCAAGAGGAAGCAAGGATGCAGCAGAGCCAGTGGTGCTGGTGTCAGGCAGAACGCTGTGAGGACCTAGCCCAGAGCTTTGGCTCTCCGTAGGCTTAGCAGGAAGCCTCCCGGCACAGCAATGAGGAAGTGGTGCTGAGCAAGACTGCTGCAGGCGGGCTGAACTACAGGTGCCAGGAGAACTCTGTCTGTCTCCTCAGGAGAGCCTCGCCTCCGGACCATCTTTGGGAAGGTAGGGCCAGGTGTATGCAGAGACAAGTTCTGGGCATCCTGGATGGCTCACTCAGTGAAGTCCCCAGAAATGATACTTGGAGGGTACAGCCCAGAGAGGATGTTGGGTGTTGGGGTGCACTCAGTCTGTAGCAGTGGTTTACAGCTTTGGTTACTTGGGGGTGGGGGTGGGGGAATGCCCTTTTTGAGATCAGATGAAAGCTATGGGCTTCTTCCACAAATAGGCACATGTGCTCAGCCACATTTGCATGTATGTAGTTGTAGGCATTTATGAAATCATGCAGTAAGATTTCATAGCTTTGTTGTAATTTCCATCAAAAATCTCATTTTGCTGGGTATGGTGGCTCACACCTAAATCTCAGCACTCGGGAGACAGAGGCAGGAGGATTGCTGAATTGGAGGCTTGCTTGGGGTACATAGTGAGTTCAGGGCCAGCCTGAACTACAAAGTGAGACTCTATATTAAAAAAATAATAATAATCTTTACAAAAAGAAATATAGAAAAGGCACAGAAATGAAATTTATACACAAAAATAGGGGTAAATCTTAAGTGAGATATAGGAGCCCCATAAGTTTGCTTTATTCTCCTTCCTGAGACAGGCACAAGACTTTCTTAGCTGTAGCTACTGGGAATCTATATGGCTTTTTTTTTTTTTTTACGACAAGGTCCTATATACTTCATGCTGGCCTTGAACTCACTGGTTTTTGAACTCATGCCAGTCCTCCTGCCCAGCTTCCTGAATGCTGGGACTACTGGCACGCACCACCACAACTGGCTTGAGTGGTGCTGTGAAGTCTGGATTTGGATCTGGGCTCCATGACTTCTTGTGGAGACACTTCAGGTCAACTGCTTAGATTTTTGGGGCCACAGTCACCTCATCTGAGGAGCTACAGTTAATTCTGGGTGCATCAGAGTACCTGCTGTGCAGAACTTAGGCATGTTAATTCTTTCCTGAAGAGGTTGGTTGGTCCAGCTGCATTTAGGGGTGGGTCAGGGTCAGGGATGGGCAGGAGGGACTGGGACAGGTAGCTGCACTGGACAGGCTAGAGTTGCTGTGCATTGAGGTCAGGGAGGAAGCGAGGCTTATGAGTATCCCAGCTGTTTGTGGAAGAAACAGTTGGGGGCTGCTGTGCTCAAGTGTAGTGGTCTCAGTATTAGGCTGATGGCCTAATGGGTGCCTGGCACTTATCCCTACCCCACCTGCCCAGCTGGCACTGCGTGGACCTCAGTTTCCTCACCTATAGAGTAGCACTGATGATTTCATAGGTTCTTTATAGCTCTACAATTCCTCATTTTAGGCTACTTAAAAACTGAAGCTCCAAGGATTTAGGTGTGATATGTACATGTATTATCTCCCCATGATGAATATATTCACATGCTACTTATTATTATTATTATTATTATTATTTTTGAGATAGGGTCTCGCTTTGTAGTTCAGGCTGGCCCTGAGCTCACTATGTAGCCCAGGCAAGCCTCCTGCCTCTGCCTCCCTAGTGGTGGGATTACAGGTGTGAGCCACCATGCCTGGCACTGTGGTGTGTGGTTACTGGGGATTGAATTTGGGACTTTGCGCTTGCAAGGCAAGACACTCGGACCACCGAGCTAAATCACCAGCTTCATCACACACTAATTTTTTAAAAAGTACAACAGAGAAGAAAGCCGGAGCGCTCTGTGTGGTGTGAGATTTTCTAGGGACCATGTTTTACATGCAGTTGGGGCCAGTCTCACTTGGTTGTCCATCTTCCCGCTTGTCTCTGCTGTCAGTTGTCTCCCTCTGGGGTGCTGGGGCCTGAGGCCTGAGCACAGGGCCTGGAGATTTGGGAGCTTCTTATCTTACCTGAGGATAAAGGAAAAGGCGAGGGAACTAGAACATCCATTCTTGGTGTCTGCCTAGTTAGGGGGACAGGAAGTGGTCTTGAGAGACCTGGGTCCCCTGAGTTCCTAAGAGTTGGTGCTCAGGCACTATCTCATGGAGGAAGAGCAGGGTTGAAAGGAGGGACCTGCCAGTTTGCTTATTTTGGTGCTTTCTCTCCTGCAGGTGTGGGCAAGAGCAGTTTACTGTTACGATTCGCAGACAACACTTTCTCAGGTGAGTTTTTCTCTTGTGTTTCAGTTTTGAAATAACTTGTCTCAATACTATAAAACTCTTCTCCTCGCTATGTAGGGAACTTTCTCCTTTTGGCTACCAGGGGAGGGAAAAAGAGGATGGGAGGCTTAGGTCAGAACCCTTTGTCTAGCCTGGCCTGGTGGCACACATCTGTAATTCCAGTTTCTTAGGAGGCTGAGGCAGGAGGATCCCAAGTTTGTGTCTAGCATGGACCATTTAGGAAGACCTAAATGAAACAAGACCTGGGACTGTAGCTTAATGGTAGAATGCTTGTGTAGCATGTGCAGGCCCCAGATCATGCCTAATACCAAAGCCTTTGTGTTGTGCCTCAATCCATCTTACTGAAAAAATCCCTTTACCTGTCATCATTTCAGAGTGTGTTTGGTTCACCACAAAGTTTACAAGTATTATTAGATAGTACCTGTTTACCTAAAATTTCCAACAGGAGGATGTCAGCAAGGTGAAGAATGACAGCTGTCCCTGCTCCTGGCCTTCTGTTTCTCCGGGAGCCTCTGCTCACGCTGGGGGGTGTACCTATTGATTTTTTTCTGACTCCACCTGCTGTTGAGAGTCTTGCCCTTCTCTTAGTCTATACTCAGTGATGGGAAACCGTTTAGAGCTTTCAGTGACACAGACAGCCGGCTGTGGCACATGTGCCAGAGGTTCGCCATGCTTCTCTGTTGCTGTCTGCAGCTGTCTCTGGTCCCTTTCAGTGGTGGTAAAGCTCCCTGCACTCTGCGTGGATGCCCCATAATTCATTTACAACGCTCTTATCACGTGTGTGGTTTTTGCTTGCTTTTGTTTCAAGTTGTGCTGCATTACTGGTATACATTGTATGTTTATTCTGGTCCGTGCAGCTCCACAGAAGTGGGGTTACTAGGTCACAAGACCTGTGCATTTAAAGTTTTCCTAGCTTCTGCCGACTTGTCTATCAAGCCAGAGGAGTTTTAATTTATATTCTTTTTGTTTTGTTTTGTTTTGAGACACGGTCTCGCTTTGTAGTTCAGGCTGGCCCTGAGCTCACTACAGTGCCCAGGCAAGCTGCCGCGAACTCAGCAATCCTCCTGTCTCTGCCTCCTGAGTGCTGGGATTACAGGCGTGAGCCACCACGCCCAGCACTGTGGTATGTGCTATTGACTGTTGGTGGGCGTGCATTTTATGTGGTTTCTGGGGATCGAACTCAGGACCTTGCGCTTGCGAGGCAGGCGCCGGAACCACTGAGCTAACCCTCTGGCCCTTAATTTATATTCTTACTGAGGGGTTGAAAGTGCCCCTTTTGGACTCTTTAATTATTGCTTCATTTTTACTAGCCATTAGGCAAAAAGTACTGTTTTGTTTAATTCCATATTTCTCAATCACCAGTAAAGTGTTCTTGTTTGTTAAATACATCATATTTATTACAGGGATTTCAGGTTGGGTCAGTGTCTCTGACCAAGGCCTGTTACAGCACTCTCTCGTGGGGAATGCTCTCGGACATGATTCAGGGGCAAGTGTGCTTAGGAAGCGATTGCATGGCTACTCTCTTGGAGAAATGGGTTTTGCTCTTTTCCTCCCTCAGCAACAGTGCTGTGTAGCACCCCTGGTGTTAGAGAGAGTTGACTTCTCTGTGACTGAGGTCGTGACTGAGCCTCAGCTCTGGTACAAGGAGAAATCGTACTTTTCCCTTTGCCATGATCGTTGTAGGATCACTCGAGGTAGCACATGTCACAGCATCTGGAACCAAGTAGTCACGCAATAAACATCAGTCATCGCTGATACCTATTCAGGGATGTTAACTCCTGGAAGCCTCCCCCCGCAGCCTCCCTGTCCCTCTTCCTCCTCAGTGTTGGTCTTGTCAGCTTTCCAGTCTCAGGGGCTCGCGTTGCAGTCTCTGCTCCCGTGTCTGCTACAGTGTTTCATCTCCTTGGTTCTGGCCAGAAGCATGGCCAGTCCCTACTCACCCTGTCCCTCTACACTGAGGTCACCTCGTGGACACAGGTCTCGGCCCTCTCTCACCAGGTTTTGCAGTTGAGCACCGGGGATGCACAGACCCCGGGTTGTGTGTTGCGGGCTGTCCTGTGCGATGGAGGATGCCGCGCAGTACACCTGGGTTAGATCTAACCACTAGTTGCTGACAGCACTGTGACAAACCCACAGTGTCTCCACACCTTGCCACGTGTCCTCTGGGGGACAGAGCCATCCTTGTAACTGTGTCCAGCTTACTTCCTCACACTGCCTGCTCTTTCTTGTGCGTGTTGGGCTTTGCTTGGCACTTGGTCGTTCTCCCAGCTGTCAACTGTTTATTGAGTGCCTAACGGTGTGAGGCACTGGCCCGCCTGCGTTCCTTGGCATTGTCCAGGACTGGAGGAGCACCAGGTGCTGCCTTGGCTTTCAGAGGCCGTGGGGTTGGGCTGTGGCCTCTGTGTGCGATGCCTTTTCCCCGGCTGATAACAGCCTTTGATAAACTTGCCTACTTTAGTCAAGGTCCAAATGTGCCTTCCTCCCCCATCCCAAGGCTGCCTTGCTCCCCACTCCACCTTGACCTTTCCTGTGCACTTGTCACAATTTGCATGGTCTTCTGTGTGTCTTGTCTCCTTTAGGACGCATGTGGTAAACTGAGTGGAATGAGCACCTGTGTTCCTTAGCGCCTGGCCTTTGGAAGCCTGGTCTGGACTGTTGCCACACTTTCTCCTGAAATCCATCTTTCACACAGGAGGAGGAAGGGGTAGGCCCCCAAGATACCACTGAAAGTACAGCTCACACCTCTCAGGGGATCCACATGATCCACCGAGTCCAGGTTCTTGAGAAGGACAGAGGCCTGGAGATCGGGCTTTGACCTCTGCCTGGCTCCTACCTTGGGCTTGACCTCATATAACCCTACATGTACTATTGCTATTTTGCTACTGTCTCTGTAAGTCATAGTAAGTTCTGGCCTATGAATGTGCTGTGTAGTCAGGGCCGGCCTTAAACTCACAGTAGTTCCCTGCCTCAGCCTCTTCAGTGATGGGATTACAGGCATGTGCCACCATGCCTGGCTCCTGGAACAGTGTTTTTCAGACTGCAGGTCTGGTCTTGTTTGTATGGTAGAAAGTCAGTTTTGTGGGTCATTAAAATTCTTTTGAATAGAATAGAAAAGAAACCCAGATTTGGCCTATTCTTGGCTTCCAACTGTCATGTCCTCACGTTGGCCATTCTGGCAGAGCCTGTTCCTCTTCCCGGTCATATCCCTTGTCTGTGGCCTTTATCACTCTGAACTGTTTCTGTTCTACTCTGTCCTGTTCCACCTCCATGATAGGTACCAGCTATTGTGGCAGTCCGCATCTTCCTTGTTGAGGGCTATGTTCTGGGGGGCCTAGACTGTGTAAGGCACATGGGGGAGGGGTCACAGAGGCGGAGGGTCTGCCGTGTGCAGTTGGGGACATGGGGTCTGGCTGGGGCTCCCAGCTGGGCCTTACTGACGTGCCGGCTCTGTGCAGGCAGCTACATTACCACGATTGGAGTGGATTTCAAGATTCGGACTGTGGAGATCAACGGGGAGAAAGTGAAGCTGCAGATCTGGGACACAGCTGGGCAGGAGCGCTTCCGCACCATCACCTCCACGTGAGTCTGGCCCCCTTCCCTTCCACTTGAACCTCTGGCCTTGGATGTCTCTTGGCAAGACGTTGACTGATAGTCCTGGTCATGATGGAGTTGTCACTGGGTGGGTCCCCAAGGCCGTCAGGGAATGAGCTGTTGCCAGCCTTGGTGGTTAGGCTTTGGTTGTGCCCTTCCTCTTCCTGAGAACGTGAGTGGAGGTGGGGACGTGGTGTCCGGAGCTTCGGGGGTATGCGGGCAGGTGTCCGGCAGCACAGTGCCATGTGCCTCTCCCAGAGCACTCAGCTTTACCCTCTGGTTGGCCACTCCTGAAAGCGGCACTGGCAGTTGTTTGCCTCCCTGCTTCTTGGCAGGTATCCCACTGTGTGGGGCTGTCACTCCCTGACTTCTTGGGGGGCCTCTCCCGAAGCCTGGGAGAAACACGGCCAGGGCTCTGTCTCCCAGCGCTGCTGACAAGGAAAGGCTCCCTTGCTGCCGCAGCACCTTCTCCTTCTTAGCTGCACACTGGGGCAAAACGCAGCTCTTGGGCTGTTAGTGGATCAGGTTTCACAAGGAGCATGGTTGGAAGGCAGACAGTTTGAGATTAAAACTTCGTTCTGCTGTCTGTCCTTGAGCAAGTTTACTAAACTCTCTGTGCTCCTCATTAGAGGGTTTATCTGTAGGACTCTGTGTGGTACTAGAGATTGAACCAGGGCCTTGTGTGCTAGGCAGGTGTTCTACCACCGGGAGGTGTCATACCTAGAGCTTGTCTTGCCGGGGATTTAGCTGAGTGGCACTGTACCTACCTTGCAAGCACAGGGGTCTGAGTTTGATCCCTGGTACCACAAAAACAAACAGAAACCCCCAAACACATAGAATTTATCTTTTTTTTTTCTTTTGGAAGGAGGTGAGGTTTAATTTGGCAAGCTCCCAGCTGTTTAGGATTTGTTTGAACGCTGAGGTCTATGTCTGGGTCCCCCGCTTTGGACACTTTGGGCCTTCTGAGTCATCTTTGGCTGTGTACTCGGTCTGCTTTTCTCCCCATTTAACAGTTGGGGTGCCTTTGAGAAGTAGTCTGGTCCTAGGGTGGCAGAACCTGGGTTCCGCATGGGGGTGCCTGGACAGAGCTGTGGGCAACTCCTTGGTTTCCCTCCACAGCAGTTCCTCTGAGTGGAGTAGGGGAATTTCTCTGTCTTCCCTTTGGCATGGAGTCAGGGTGGAGCCTAGGTTGGTCCCCATCTGGGCCCTTCAGCATTCTTTGATCACCCCCATGACGGTGGCAGGGAGTGGACAGAGAGGAGGGCCAGGCTGACATGGAGACTGTTCTGCTGGGCAAGAGGTTCTGTGTCGTTAGCCCCGTGGTGAGTCTAGCACCCTCTAAAGCCCTGGGGTCCGCGGGCCTGGTGCCCTTGAGCACAGTGCTTGGGCCTTCCTGGGAAGCGCTCTCAAGCCCTGGGTGTCTTGGCAGGTGCTAGTGAAGACTGGAGGAGGAGGACCAGCTCAGGTTCTTGAGGTAACACTGACACCTAGAGCTTCAGGCGGCCCTGAGTCTACAGTGTGAGCAGGAGACCCTTGTGGGAGGTTGAGTCTAAAGATATCACTTACTTTATTTCATTTAATCCCATCTGAAGAGTGTTATGATTCTCTGTTGTATGTCTGAGAAAATGGTGGGACTGCGAGGCTTCCGGAGCCCTGGCACACAGCTGCGGGCAGCGAGTTGGGTCTGATGGATGGGGGCGGGGAGAGGACGTGGCAGTGGCTCCTCTTGCTCCGCTCAGTCCAGCCTCCAGGGCATCCCAGCTGTGCTGCCTTTTGGTCTTCTGACATCTCTGTGCCCCAGACTGACATGGAAGGAACCTGAATGGTGATAATGAAGGGCACCCACTTGACTTGGGCTGTCCTCCTTGTGGCGAGGCGTTCTCTCATTCCTCACACCACTCCAAGAGTTGAGGGGTCGTGTCTCTGCGTTAGAGCCGAGGAGCTGAAGTGTGTGAGAGCAGTAATCTTTGTGAGGTGCACAGCCCTTCATAGATGGAGCCAAGGTTGATCTGTGTCCTCAGCTCGGTGTGGAATGTGCACTTGGCCACAGAGCTGACGGGCAGGAGACCGAGCTGCACCCTCAGCCCGGGCGCTGGATCCCTGCTCGGCCGGAGCTGCCCTGAACCACCTTGGAACAGGGAGGAGCTGCTTTCCACACGCACTGCATGGGTCTCGGGTCGGGCAGTGGCAGCGTGGAGGGTGGGAGGAAGCAGCCTGTTCCTTCCGGTTTGCATCTAGGGTGTAGTAGGAAGCCCTTGCCGACTGAGTCTCATCAGCCAAAGGTTCCAAGACACAGGACCGGGGGGTTCCGTACTGCCTGGCCCTGGCTCTGTGAGGGAGTTAGGAAGCGCGAGGCCCTTGACTTCCTGTCCCTTCTGTGATTGACACCCTTCACCTGCCCCTGAACACCCTGAGAGGGTGGGTGACATCTCTGAGCTGGGAGGGCCGCATGGGGATGTCCAGACTGGAGTGTCTGGGGAGGGTGGTCTGACCTCTGTCCTGCAGACTGGCCGTGGGGTCCGGGTCTGTGCATTTGAAGGGTCCCTCTTCCAGGGAGGCTGCGTGCCCACACAGCCTCCATGCTCTCGCCGTCGCTGGCATGGATGAGCCAAGAGTAACAGGAAGGGAAGTGCCAACTGCCCCGGGGAGGGGGACATAGACAGGACTTTACGGATGGTGCAGCAGCTTGGAATGGTGTATTAGCAAATCAGACTGGAGGAGAGAAAGTTTTGAATGTTTAAATAAGGATAGTGATGTGTCAAATACAAAAACTGGCCTGAATTCTCAAAATGAGAACTCTGCAGTTTCCAGTTGGTGGCAGACTGCATCACCGGGGGTGACTCCTCAGGCTGGTCTGCTGCCTCAGGCCGGCCCCGCTCTGTGCGGTACCCTGGGTACAGGCATGAGGAGCTGGTGCCGCCACAGTCCTGTCCTGCAGGCCAGGTGGGTGCTGGACATCTGTCCCCATCTCCCCAACCTGCTATCCTGCCGTGGGTCGGGACGGGTGCTCCTGTCTGGGTGACGCCTGCCACGCAACGTGCCCTCACAGGTATTACCGCGGGACCCACGGGGTTATCGTGGTGTACGATGTCACCAGTGCTGAGTCCTTTGTCAACGTCAAGCGGTGGCTTCACGAAATCAACCAGAACTGTGATGACGTGTGCCGAATACTAGGTGAGGCGGGGCTCCGAGGCGGGGCTGGGGCTGGGGCTGGGGCTGGGGCGAGGGCCAGCTGACCGTGTTCTGCCTTCAAGTGGGCAATAAGAACGACGACCCTGAGCGGAAAGTGGTGGAGACAGAAGACGCCTATAAATTCGCCGGCCAGATGGGGATCCAGTTGTTTGAGACCAGTGCCAAGGAGAATGTCAACGTGGAAGAGGTGAGCCCCGGGCGGCGCCAGGTGGGTGGCAGGGCTCACATGTTTGCCGGGGGGCTGCCGCCGGCCCTGTTTTGCACCAGTCCTTGCCCTACTCCCAGCCTGCCCGAGGTGTCAGTGACCAACAGAAAAATATCAGTGTAAGCATTTATTAAGTGCCTGCTGTGGGCCATGCCTTTGAGTACTCCTCTGAGGTAGCCATTACCTCCTTTGTTTCGGTGGGGAAAAGAAACTAAGGTTCTAAGTAATAATTTCAGAAAAAAATCACTCAACTAGTAAGGGCCTGAGTCAGCTTTGGTCTGTCCCAACCCAAAGCCATGCCTGGTTGATATCCCAGCCCTCTGCCTCATCGGCCCTGCCCTCCTCCACCAATGTCAGCTCCTCCTGCTTTCCTGTGGCCCTGAGCTGAAACACTCCTGGGGTGCCCAGCCTTGCACCCAAGCTGAGCCTTTGGCTTCTGCAGTGCTGCTGTGCAGTTGTGACCCACTATGGGAAAAGCTAGAACTTTTGCCACAGCCGAGTCTGGCCCCACTCACTGCCTGTGCGGCGTCCTGCCTTCCTGTGTCAGGGACACAAGGGAGCACAGGGTGGGAACACGGGCTTCTCCGAGGCAGGCCGGGGTGTAGATCCTGGACTCTCCCTCTCCTGGCTTCATTTGCAGATTTGGGGGAGTTAAGAGTCCCCACCTTCTAAGTCGTGAGAGCCGAGATGAATCAAGTGCTTAGCATGACATTCACGCTTAGGACATGCTAGCTCTGCATTTTGTCTCTGCTTTACCACTGCAGTTGCTGTTACTTGCTTGTCTAGGTGGAGCAGAGAGGAATGTGATCTGTAGACGGAGCTGACCTGGGCGCTGGCCTGGGAAGAATATTGGGTGATGGGGAGAGGTTCTAGGCATGTCTGGGCCCCGGATGTACTGAGATGATGTGGGATGGGCAGCCATCTGTATCCATCTTGTCAGAAGATTTCACCTGAAGGGGTTCTTCTTCTCTTCTAAAAAAAGCCTGGGAAATCCCCGAGTGATTGACTTCCCCAAAGCTCATGGGTCTTTAATGTTCCCTTCTGACCTTTAAATAATTCACAGGCTCTTCCTAGAAAGGGTTTTGAGGACGTCCACAGGAAGCCTTACAAGTAGAAATGGGCTGGGCCTGGGGAGGGTGCGCCAGCCGGCCGCAGGCCTGCCCTGCTGGGTCTGAGGCAGGTCTGCTCTCGTCCCTCCAGATGTTCAACTGCATCACAGAGCTGGTTCTGCGAGCGAAGAAAGACAACTTGGCGAAACAGCAGCAGCAGCAACAGAATGACGTGGTGAAGCTCACGAAGAACAGTAAACGGAAGAAACGTTGCTGCTAATGCCCCAGTCCACTTCGGAGACTGCACTGTGGTCCTTCCCCCAGCCCGAGGCCCGCAGGGCTCCTCGGGGGACAGCCTCAGTTTTGTGCCGTTATTTAATTCTCTCCACGTTTTTGTATTGGGAGGCGCTATCGGCACTTCCTCCCTCCATCCCCCCGAGTGCCAAGAAGGTGTGGAGGAGCCCTTCCCCACTGGTGCCCTCCTCCCTGCTGAGGCGCCTGGACCTGGTGAGGACGCTGCCAGCGGAGTGGACTGATTAACCAGTTGTACATAGTGTATATTGCTTTAACCAGTCGCACACCCTCATCCTGCTCTGGCTTTGCCTCCTTAATGCCAGCCTGCTGCAACGGAACCTCCCTGGCCCTCCCGCCCCACCCAGTGGCCAGCAGCTTCTGGAGGAGCTGACATCGTGTTCTAGCACATCTTGGGCTGGCCTGGGACGGTGGCGTGGGCTCCACCAAGCTGTCAGCCTCGGCCCTTAGCATACAGGGTCTGGGCTCTCCCAGGGCCTGTGCCCATTCTCTGCCCCCACAGCTGCTTTGGGAGCTGGGGAACCTGGCCTTGAGGCAGTCGTTGCCTCTCCTGGCCCCAGGCCTTTAGTCCCGCGGAGGAACTCAGTCTGACCCTTTGGCCAACAGGTTCTCATCTTGCCTCCTTGACACCTCTGCTGCAAACCCAGGGAAGCTGTGGCCTCGTAACTTACCGTTTCAGTTCCAGCGGAAAGGTAGGGCGGTGTTTGTGTGGAGATGGGACTTCCTGGACGTTAGAGGAGCATTATCTTAACAGATAAAGAAAATGAAGCCAAATCAAATGAATTAAGTTCCTCACCATTATTTTCTTCCCCTGAGGTCTGACTGGCACAGCAGCAAAAGTTGTGACCATCCCACTTTGGGTCCAGTGTTTTTAGAAAAAAGTGCTTCCTGTCATTGGGGGACCGGGTCCTTGGCCCTTGAACAGGACCCTCCAGGGCCTGCCACTGGAATTCAAGTCCAGTGTGGGGCTACGCACCTCTCCATGTGAGGGTACGTGACACCTCTGAGCCAGATGGGCAACCTGGGATCACTGACAACTATTTTGGTATGAAGGCAGTAGGACGACTTGGTGGAGAAGTGGCAGTGGGGCTGGGGACAGCCCAGTCACGATATACCCCAGTCTCTTGGAGGAAAAACCAGGGTTACTTACCTTTGGTTACTGCTTCCCTCCTTCCCTGGGTTCTCATTCCCTTTTCCCCTGAAAGGATCAAGTAACCTGGGAAATTATTACACCACGATGTGTTTTACTAGGTTTTCTTTCCTGGGTGATTTCTAGGCAAAGCCCTGATTGGACAATCATGTCACAGATCACACTGCAGATTTTCCATGTTAACACTGTGGATGGGTTTTTAATCAATAAAAATGGGGTTTCTTCTCACCTGTCTCTCCACTTGTCCAAACTGTCAAAGCCAGGGTTGTTATAGGCCTTTGCTTTGCAGCCCTGGGCTGGGCTTGGGGAGTTGTGGGCCTGAGAAGGTGGGTGCCCTGGAGGTTGGTGCTGATGGCCCAGCAAGCAGCCCATCTCATCTGGTGGAGTCAGGAGCAGAAGCAGGTGTCTGTCCTTGGGGCGGTCTTGGCTGACCAGGGGCCTGTGAGGTTTTGCACAGCTCAGGGCTCTGGTGGTCGTACGGTTGTTCTTGTCCCTGAGCACTCAGGTGAAGCCAGCGTGGGAGTGCTTGCAAATTTGAGCAATAGGAGGGTGATCCTCGGAACTTCCAGCCCAGGCCACAAGCCCCAGTGGCTCTCGGCACCTGGATGTCCAGACCCAGGTTGGGATGGTGGTTGTGGCGAGGACAGAGCGTCTGTCCTGCTGAGTGTCACACGCATGAATGGGGGTTGTTGGGTGGGGGGTGGGGACTCGTGTAGACCTACATCCTGGTGGACCTGATGTGAAATTCCTGTCAAACAAAACTTTTAAATGGTTTGCTAGGATTATTTCTGTATTGAAAGTTTCTAATTATGCTTTTTAAAAAAATACTAAAAATAAAGGTTCAAGCTGCCAAAGTTTCCTTCAGGGTCTGTTTCCTCTCCCTCCAGATGTGCTCTAAGTGGGCCTGGCTTTTGCCCTCCCATTGTGTCCACTCTTGTTTTTGCCCTAAGTCTTGCACAGGGGCCTGCTGGGGCCCTGGGTTACTTTCAGAGGCCATTTTCTTTGAGTGGTTGGCCCAGGTGACATTTTCCCTCCAGACGGATGCACTGGCCCAGAGCATGTGGGGGGAAGATGCCAGGGGAAGCCCCATGTTTGTTGTCTGCATGCCAGGCCACAGTGGAAGCTTTTGCCTGGAGGGATTTCTTGGCAGAAACTTCTGCCAAGCTCTAGGCCCTGCTCTCAAGCTGCAGAGCTATGCTGCAGGGTACAGAGAAGGATGATGCCACCCTCCAGGGGAGGGGCCCTCTGTCACTACCTCTTCATCGCTGCAGGTGCTGCCCTGACAGGCCAGCTATGTTTGGACCAAGCGACTGCCAGGTACCATTTACTGAGGCAGAGAACTCTGTAGAAATTCATTTTATTCTTATTCAGACTATTTTCAAAAGAAGCCGTGGTGCGCTGTTTTTCTAAAAATATGCCTTTATAGATTTATATATGTATATTATAAAATCATACATGTATTTACATGATTGCTACATACAAAATTACAGCACTGTGATATGTACATATCTATAGGTACATTCTTTCCGCTCATCCCTGCTGTGCTTATCCTGTGAGGGAGGCCGAATCCGTGGTAAGCAGCTGCGGGCTGGCTGGGCCCTTGGAGCCTCTGAGTGGGGCCTCAGCCGAGATGGGGCTGGCTGCTGCGGAAGCAGCACAAGCGGCAGGCTGCAGGCCTTGTCCCTCTGCAGGCCTGGTGGGCAGTACCCAGAGGCTCCCATCAGCCTCCCCCATCCACCCTGTGGTGCCAACACCGCCCTAGAGGTGGGGCTGGCTGACCAGACCCCTTTGAGGCCTAGACTTGCTAGGCTGAGCCGAGTCATTGTATGGGGGGGGTGGCGGGGGTAAAAAGAGCCTCCTCCCAGGCCTAGCCCCATGAAGGGGAAAGGGCTGTAGAGGACCGACAAGAGCTTGGCCCAGGCCTCCTAAGGGGTAGGAGCGCTCGGGGAGACTGGGGAGGAGAGTGAGGCAGCCAGGGGACAGGGCCCTCCTTACTCCCTGGGGCACAGGATGGCCTCAGCGGAGCTTGGAGACACTATCTACGCCCCATGGCCACGGGCTGGGCCTCCTGGCCACTGAGGGCCCAGCAGAGGTACATGCACTGGGTGAGGGGTTGTGCCTCCCCTTAACTCTGGCCCAGTGGCTGGGCAAGAATGGAGGCTCAGGACTAGGTGCCTGGGCTCAGACCTCCTGAGGCATGCAGACGGAGGCCCCCATTTCTTCTGCCCCGTCTTCTAAACCAGGAGGGAGCAGTGCCTGCAGAGTGGGCTGTGATCAGCAACGAAAGTGCCACTGGGAGGCAGCCTGAGCCCTGCTCACGGGACCCTGGGAAACCCAGACTGAGGTGTGGCCAGGCAGTGGGGGCAGGGTTCCCAACTGTCCCTCCGTTGAGACCAGTTTTCTGAGGTCAAGGTAGACCCCGCCTCTTGGTCTCTGCACTGACTAAAGGGAGCAAGTGCCCTGGACTGACTGTGCCCTAGTGCGGCAGGCAGTGCGGTGCCCAGCCCAGGCCACAGGGAGGCCCCTGCTCACGGTGCCTTAGCGGCCGCCTCCAGTGTCCACCCATCCCCGGGCCTGGCTCCTCTCATATTTTCCTGAAGAATGAGAAGAGCCGTTTAGCTTCTGTGGTGCTGGGCTCCGCCCCCTGCACCCCGCTGTGGGCCCTGGAGAAGGCAGCAGCAGGCAGGCTCCGCTCCTTCAGGTGCGTGTCCATCAGCTGCCGGTCAATGACCCTGTGCATGTCATCCTGCGGAGGAGGAGGAGAGGGGGGCAGGGCTGAGCGGGGCTCTAGTTTGGCCTGGACGGGCCAGGGAGGCGGTAAACGGAAAGATGAGCCATGAGGATGAGGGGTGAGATGAGAGTGGCAGGGGCTCCTGCCCAAGGCAGCAGACTGTGGGCATGATGCCAGGCCACACGCAGGGGCCGTGGGCACCCAGGTCTCAGGGCTTGAGCTGGCTTCTCTTTGCTAGAATCTTCCCTCCTGGCTCCCCTCCCTCGCTGCCCACCCAGATGGCCCTGTCCCTGAGGGTCCAGACAGCAGTGCTGCCCGACGCCAGCTCTTGGCCTTGCCTGTCATCAGCTGTCTTTCCTGCCTCTGGGTCATTTGTCTGGATCCCCCCCCCCCCCCCGCAGGTCCAAGGTGACCTCTGCTTGCCAACTCTCCGGCCATAATGAGCTGGCCTCAGGAGGCCTCTGCCCTTTTCTGCCCTTTCATATTATTTCCAGACTGAGATGCTGATGCCAGTGCAGCCCCATGTGGCAGCAAAGAGGCTGCCTGGACTCTGTCTGCTATCTCCAGTCAGCACCAGTTGCCACCTGTGGCAGAGTCGTGGGCATCACCATCTTGGGGCTCTCCTGCGCCAGTGCAGACTCCTGTCCACTAGCCTCTTCGCTGTGGGAGGACCTCCCCTTATTTGTTGGGTGTCCAGAAGATGCAACCCTGGCCTGTCTTTCAGAACGACGCCTTTCACTTCACAGGGTGGCTTCCAGACAGTAGGTCTGCTCTTGGCATTTTAGTGGCTTGATGCTGATTCTGTGGAAGATTCCTCTTGGCCCCAAGCCCGGCAGCAGGCTCTGGGACACCACTGAGATGTGCGGGCGAAGACCCCAGCTTCTTGCCAAGCCCCGGAGGGAGTCAATAGCATGGGACAGGTGAGGAGCTCCTGCCGCTGGGAGAGAGGACCTCTGGGGCTCAGGGCCCACTCACAGAGGAGGGCAGGAATATGGACAGCCGTGTCCCTCTTCCTGACCAGCTCGTCACACACCTGGCTCGTAGCCCACCATGGGCGTCGTCAAACGCCTTTGCAGGTTTCCGGATAAAATCAAAGGACCTTCTTTGCCTTGTCACTAGGTGGTCAGGGTGGTGAGGTGTCTTCTGTCCCCACCCTCAGTCACACTCAGCTTCCCTTCCGGCCCCTCTCCTCTTCTTCACCTGCTCCCCACCCTCCACCCCACTTCCCACCTGCCCTTGAGATCTGACTCTGATATATGGCCCCAACTTCTAAGGTGCCAGTGTAGTATCCTGGGCACAGTGCCCTACTGTTAGGATATGCTTGAGTTTGTTAAAATCTATGCTGTTAAATATAGCAGGAGAATGTTAAAGGGTCTTTTGGAAAAAAATATCTTTTTAAAGCTGCCAACATTTTTACCTGGCACATTGTATAAACTGTATTTTTATACTTTGAGCAACCAATTAGTCAAGGTCATCTCATGATAAGTGCCCTTTACACCTGCATGTGCGTGTGCTTGCACGTGCGCACACACACACACACACACACACACACACACACACACACACGCTGCTCATGATTCTATGTCTGCTGTTCTATGGGCAAAACCATCCATTTATGCAAAAGTAGCACCAAGAAACCAGGTCAGCCTGTCAGTACCTGGGCATATGCTGCTGAGCTCATGGGAAATGATGGTGACAGGAGGAGAAAGGCCAGGGCGAGCTGAAATGTCACAATGCACAGAGATGACGCAGGTTCAGGCACACAAAACATGGTGGCCACAAGGGGAGGTGGCAGCACAGGGCCGTGATGGTGGAGGAGAGAGGATGGGTGGGATACAGGACTCAGTCTCACCTCAAAGGCAGGAGGGGTGTACAACTAAAGCTGTTGATACGGGAACTGAGAAAGGCCACTAGATCAGAAACCAAAGGAGCCAGATAGTAAAAAGCCCTGAGGAAGCAAACTGCAGCCAGGAGAGAAGAGAGAGAAGAGCCTGGTAAGCGGGGCGTGGCCAGCCGGCTGCAGGGCACCAGCAGGGGCTCCACTACCAGCCCGCGCGCCCGAGGGGAAAGGCCACTGCTAACCTATTCCATGGCGGGACTCGCCTCCTGGAGCTGCAGGTGGCTTCTTACGTCTGGCTAGGACGTCTCAGGGAGACACATTAATGGCCATACTACATCCTGGCATTGTGACCTCAGACCCACCAACGAACAAGTCAGCCAACCCCCCGACCCCCAGCAGGAGGCCATGCTGGGCCCTGAGAAGGACACATGAACCTGTTTTCCCCAGGGCCTGCACCAGCACTGTGCAGAAAAGCTGCCAGCCTTTGAGAAGGGGAGGTGCTCTGGGGAACAGTGCTCTGGTGCTGCTGCATCGCCTGCGTCATCCGGGGCTGCCTGCGCCTTCAGGCGAACATCTGTTTCTCTAGTTTAAATCGCACTCAGATGACCCCTTGAAAGAGGACCTCATTCCCAGTCTGAGGTGTGGCCTCTCAAGAGCACTCTTGAGTATTCCCTGAGGGACATCGGGGACACGGGGTCCGCCTTCTCGTCCAGATGAACACAGCGGCTACTGTTCACCCATCCCATGGGGCCCTCAGGCAGCAAACTCTCCTTGCCCTGCTGGGTTCAGACTCCTGGAGCTTGTTCTGGGCCTGGGCCCCAGAGCTCGTGCTTACCTGCCAAGCCTCAAGCTGCTGTGAGAGGTTCAGTTTCTGCTGAATGGCATCTAGCAGCTGGCTGTTCAGAGACATCATGTCCATCTTGCACTTGGCGAGTTCCAGCTCCACAGCGTTCTTCCTGAAAACAAGCCGTGGTGAGCACCGACGCTGTGCCAGAGGCAAACGGCTTTCTGCCTGGGGTACCTGGAGCCCACAGAGGACGCACGCAGGCTCTTAGCCCAAAGCTACAACACACAGTAACTGAAAACCATGTTGCTTATGTGAGGTTAGCTGCAACACGCTTTCACATACATTCAACCACGTTCACATTCATCCTCTTTATGGACTGTCATTCCCATCTCAAAGGTGAAAAGACAAAGATTGAAAGCAATTAAAAGACAACTACAGTGAGGACTGGAGCCCAGAGGGGATCAGAGGCCTCTTGCCCACACAAGGTTAGTGCCCACTAGCGGGTGGGGATTGTCTTCCTGGGATGGGGAAGGACTCGACTAGCTACTCCTTCCTCAAGTGAATTGTCTTAAACACACGTATGAAAACCCTAGCGCTTGGGGGCTTGGGAGGCCAAGGCAGGAGGACTGCTGCAAGTTAAAGGCCAGCCTGGGCTTTATTGTGAATTTAAGGCCAACCTGGAGTACACAGTCTTAAGAAAAAAAAAAAAAAACCATCAAAATGTTGCTATTACTAGTACCTAACAACAGAGGAACTGGTAAAAATATGATGGACTGAACAGAGGCCCCGGTAAGAACTATGAGGTAGGATCTACTGACGGTTCAGGATGTATTACTGCTCCGTAAAGAAAATCAGAAAACAAGACATAGCTGGGCGTGGTAGTACGTGCCTGTGATCCCAGAGGCGGGAAGATGGCTGCAAGTTCCAGGCCACAGAGTGAGTTCTGGGCCGGCCTGAAATATATGGTGAGACCCCGTCTCGGAAACAACAAAGCCCACCAAAACTGAGACACAGTTTTGTAAAATAAAAATTGTCTGAAATGTACAGTGGTGCCCGCCTGTAATTCTTGCTACTTGGGGAGCTGAAGTGCAAGCCATTTACTGAGACCTCGTCTCAAAACAAAAAAAGGCTGGGGATGCAGCTCAACGGCGAAACAGTCGATCCTCGGTGCTGTAAACCAAACAAAAACCCCTGCTTGTGTGTGCACACGCAAAATCACTGGTGACTACTACTCACTACTTCTGCGTTTTGTGATTTCACGTCTCGCAGCATTTGTAAATCATAATGTTATACAGAAGAAAATCTGGGGGAGGGCGATGGGAATAAGAGCAGGAGCGAATAACTGGCGGCGCTCGGCTGCCCAAACGTCCATCATTTAGTCTTCTCCACGGCAGCCGCTCCTTTGAGCACGCGAAGCGGAGGCCAAGAAAGTGCCTGGTTGCACAAGCAGTGACCCTGTGCGCCGGGCAAGCACGGCTGAAGGGCAGGCCTCAGAGCACTGCAGTAACCCAAGTGCGGGTGGGAGAGGAGCAGGAGGGTCCCCTGCGTAGTGCTCAGGCCACCGCGGTGAGCCGCATTTCCCCTCTGGACTCCAGTGCACCAAGCAATTAGCACCTATACTAACACCGCCCTCACTGCCTTCGCTGGGGCTGAGACTGCGCCGTGCAGCCTCAGCCCCACCCACTGCGGACCCAAGAGCCTGTCCAATGGGCGCGGGGCTTAGAAGCCTAAGGCTACCTGTTACGCCTGCTGCCACTGGCTGGCGGCAAACAGCGGAAATCCTCGTGGTTGCCATGGACGCCGCCTCACAGTACGAGTTAGTCAGAACCAACCCCAGGCATCCGACCGCAGCTGTGGACTCTGAGTTTCCGGGCGTCAGCCGGTAGGTGGTGCCAAGAGCAGAGCCCCAAACTCAGGGAATGTGCTGACTAACGCTGCTAAAGGGAGGGGGGCCGGCAGCAGCGGGCTGCTTCCTGGGGGTCTCGCGACAGCCATTTCCGATGCACATACCGCAGTGCAGCCTCTCAGCGCCCTCCAGCCCCTGCGATCTCACACCGTCCCACCCCGCTAGGCCGCTCACGAGGTGCAGGAGAACACGGCCCTCGTTCCCGAGTTCTACGGGGCTTCCTTTCCGGGAGGAAAACGCGCACACTGGTCAGACTCCAGACCCGGCCGCCTGTGCGCTACCGGGTCATGCAGACGCGCTAGCCTCTCTCCCCTAGGTGGCAGAGGCGACCTTCCTTTTTTCTTTTGATACTACGATTCGAACCTAGATGGTGAGATCTTGTCTTAGAAGAAACAAGTAAATTACAGGCAGGTGTTATGAACTTTGGACACGTATCAGTGAACTACAGTATGTGACTGCAGAGCTGGATTCTAATCAGATGTAAAAGTATGAGACAACCGTGGCTAGAGGTTCGAACGCTGGCCAGATAACAGATGCTGTTAGACATGTTTCAAGTATGATTACTGTACTGTGGTTGTGTGTTTAAAGAAGAGGGTTTCTGGTCAGTGTATGCAGTGAAGTGCTTATGGACAAAGTGACAGGTGTGTAGATTTTTTAAGAAACAAAATCCAATGGGGAGGTATAGGTGGGGATACAGATGAAAGTTTGGATGGTTAATGTTGAAGCTGATAGATGTATAGCTTTTATGTACATTTGAAAATGTTCATAATGAAATAAGACAAAAAAGACCTGAAAATAAAAATGATGAGGCAGATATATGTGTGTCTATGAAAGCTTTTTTTTTTTTGAGGCAGGGTCTCGCTTTGTAGTTCAGGCTGGCTCTGAGCTCACTATGGAGCCCAGACAAGCCTTGAACTCAACAATCCTCCTGTCTCTGCCTCCTGAGTGCTGGAATTACAGACATGAGCCACCACGCCTGGCACTGTGGTATGTGGTACTGATTGCTGGTGGGCGTGAGTCACCACGCCCAGCATTGTATGTGGTTACCGGGGATCGGACTCAGGACCTTGTGCTTGCAAGGCAGGTGCCGGAACCACTGAGCTAAATCTCCAGCCCCTATGAAAGCTTTTAAAGATGTAAGAAAAGAACAAGACGTGTAGCAGGACAAGATGTGTAGTGCACTGTCCCAGCAATGAAGACACATAGTGACCTCACACATACACCAATGTGTACAGCACAGAAATAGTCTGCTGCAAGCGCACAGCCGACCTCCGACAGCGCTGTGGCCTGGGGGAAGAAGCGGGGGAGTGAGGGTGGGCCACCTGGAAGTCAACTCTGACCTTTAAATTCTTCTGTGGATTTCATTTCTACAATTAGGCATATGCCCAATTAAAAAAAAAACAAACCGCAGGCCCACTCACTTTGCAATGGCCTCATCTCGGTCCCTGATGGCCTTTTGAAGTTGCTCCTTTGGCTCTTTGTCCTCAGATGTCACCCTCAGTCGATCCCTCTCCTCCTTCAGTGCAGTCATCTCCACACTCAGCAGTGTCACCTGGAGGAGATCAAAGAACAAATGCAAATTAGGTGACGCTATGGGCCTGGGCCATTTCCCTGGCCAGAGATGAAAAGGAGCCCAGGAATCCTGGGTGCTTGTGGGAGCAGCAGGTGGCACCTTCCTACTGTCCTCCTCCGTGGGAGGATCTCCGTCTGTCTCTGTCTGTCTTTCTGAAGGATATCCTGCGCTGCCAGCTCAGAGGCGATGGATGGATCTGAGGGCGCTTCCCACTGAGACCTGTGGCCTTGTGTCCTCAGCACAGGGTGACACCTCTTTCCTGGCAAGGCACACCCAGAAAGACAATAGAAGGGACTGTTGGTGCCTCTCCCCTGGGCCGTCTGGGGATAGGGTTTCGGGTTTTTTCTCTGCTGTCTTCTAATACAACAGTGCTATCAAAGGGCCTTAGAAGCCAACCACACTGGGACCTCACTCGCATCTCTATCATACGAGATGCAGCCCAGTTCCCTTTCACTTTCTCACGTGGCCCCTCAAATCAGAACTACGTGGAACATGCATGCCTAGGTGACATGATCGCCTCTCACCGCACACCTGCCACCCTTTCAGTGGTCCAGGCCTCTGTGAGTGGTACATGGCCTCTTCAGTCCTGATTCCAATCCAGGAGTCGTGCCTGATGCTGTCAACCCAGATAGAAGGGTCTCCCATCCCCTGCTGCTTAACATGGTATAGTACAGAGAGCGCGGCCGGCACCACACTGCTCGCAAACCAGTATTCTGAGCAAGAAGTGAACACACCAGACTTCAGTCTGCGAGGCGTGCCTCTAGGGTCTGTCACTGACCACGGCTCACCCCACCCACAGGGCGGTGACGCTGTGTGCGCGTGACCACTGGCATGATAGGAAGTGTCTCGGCCTGTGTGCGCGTGATCTCAAGACTGATTTTGCTAGCTTCTGGACACTTATCATCCCAAACCTAGTCTGATTTGGGGGGCGTTCCTGGCTGTGTGAGGTGAGGCAGGCACTCCCTTTCCTTCTGAGACCTAGACCTGCAGTCATCTCCACCCGCTGCCCGGGCCGCAGCTCTGGAGGGAGCAGGCAAAGCCACAGGCCTGCGGGACTGTTCCCCAGGCAGCGGGCTGTTCTGCTTCCCCTCCTCGTGGCTCTTTCCTCTTCGGGAGCCGAGTTTTCCCACCTTCCTTCCTGTCCACTCTGTACATTAGCACATTAAGAAGCCTGGTGCATTCGCTTCCTGCTCAGGTCACTCAGCTTGGGGGGGCTCAGAGGACAACCACCAATGAAGAAATACAGAAGGACAATTTGCCGGCGTGGTGGGGGGAGGAATGCCAGGGGCTGCTGCTCTGCGCTGAGGACAGCCTGAAGCCTCGGCTGCCCAGTGGGGCAGCTCCATCGAGTAAGGCTCGAAGCCTCGAGGGAGCACAGGCCCACACTCGCAGGGCCCCGGCGTGTACATGCACCCAGCCCTGGGCAGGTGAGACGGCAGGTGAGGCGCCGAACCACACCTGTCATTGGCAGGTTCTGCACCAGAACTCAAGTCGGAAAGCGCTGGCAGAGCCAGAACTGCTCAGTCCAAGTGAGTCCTGATGTGGCCTCTGGTGGCCAGTGTCTCCACTAGCGGAGTAAGGGACCGATGACACCACACACCGAGCAGAGAAACCCAATATTTAAGGACCGAATGAGAAGGTCTTGTTGCCTCTAGGATCCAGTGCAGGGCCAGGCACACAGTGGGTGCCTGCGTGAGGAGTCCCAGGCCTGCTGGGCTTGCCGTTTCCACACCGACCCTGGGACTCAGCCTGCACCCTGCCCGCTGCCCTGGGCATCAGGGGGCTGTCCGCAGGGCCGTTCTGGTGACTGCAGGGGCGGAGAGGCTTTCGGGGTGAGAGACTCAGCGGGAAGCCCCATTCTCTACCCTACACCAGACATATGAAAGGAGGCCACAGGAACTAGGCTAAACCTGTGAACAGCGATACCCCTGAGGCATCTCTCTGGGGAGATGCCATCCATCTTACACAGCTCCACACGAAGGCCTAACAACTAGCCCTCTGCTTGTGCTTCTCCATGAAATCATGTTCTTGGGTTGAGGACTCCCCGCCCCTCAAACACCTCAGTCAATATTCAAGAGCTAACTTAAAATAGGTAAGCTAGGGCCGGAGGGTTAGCTCAGTGGTTCCAGCGCCTGCCTCGCAAGCGTAAGGACCTGAGTTCGATCCCCGGTTACCACATATAATGCTGGGCGTGGTGGCTCACGCCTGTCATCCCAGCACTCGGGAGGCAGAGACAGGAGGATTGCTGAGTTCGCAGCGGCTTGCCTGGGCACCATAGTGAGCTCAGGGCCAGCCTGAACTACAAAGTGAGACCCTGTCTCCAAAAAAAAGCAAAAAAAAAAAAAAAAAAAAAAAAAAAAAAAAAAAAGGTAAGCTAGCTATGGCGATCCAAGTGCACAGGCCTGGCTATTTAGGAGGCTCAAACAGGAGAATCACTTGAGCCCAGATAACAGCTACAGTCATCTCAAAAGAAAATGACAAGAAAAATTTTAAAAATAAAATAAGTAAAATTTTAATCACTCCAAAGAACTTTGAGATCTGATTTCCCTTAAATGTTATTTCTCCAGTCTGGAAGCTCTACCCCTGTGTGAAGCACTCTCCCTGGCCAAAGGAACACCTGAGGCTTTTGGAGCTCAGGCAAGAGACTGTCCTGCTGTCCAAGTCACTGCCGAGGGTCTGGCCAGGAGCAGCCACACCTCCGAGTAACACCTTTCCAAGCCCTGCTCTGTGGTCCTCACTGGGAGGAGTGCAGTGCAGGCTGCAGGTGAGTGGCCCATACTGTACGGGAGACAGCAGCAGGAAGAAGAGTGGGATGATTCAAAAAAGATAGCTTAGGGCTGGAGATTTAGCTCAGTGGGTCCAGTGCCTGCCTCGCCTGCCTTGCAAGCGCAAGGTCCTGAGTTCGACCCCCGGTAACCACATACAATGCTGGGTGTGTTGACTCATGCCCACCAGCCATCAATACTGCATACCACAGTGCCGGGCATGGTGGCTCACGCCTATCATCCCAGCACTCGGGAGGCAGAGACAGGAGGATTGCTTAGTTCGAGGCTTGCCTGGGCTCCATAGTGAGCTCAGGACCACCCTAGACTACAAAGCGAAACCTTGCCTCAAAAAAAAAAAAAAAAAAAAGATAGCTTACTCTTATTAAAGCATCATAAGTGTAAGAAATAGTGGCTGGAGCAAAAGCCAGACTCCATTTGTACCTTCCAGGAATGAAACAGGAAGGGGCTTGTAGAGCTGCACCCAGAGGGGCAGGTGCCTGGATCAGGGTTTTTAAACGCTGCTTCCAAGTGCTCCTCCAGCTGCTGCTCCCGAGAACAAGTAGAAAAGAAGAGCCACTACGCCTCTCCTAGGACAAACTTTAGAAGCTCTTTACTTGGTGGGTCTGTTCCTGAGTCTTTTGTTTGTTTGTTTGTTTTTTGAGACTTGCCTCGTAGCTCAGGCTGGCCTTAAATTTGTAGTGATCCTCCTGCCTCAGCCTCCCAAATGCTGGAATTACAGGTGCACCACCACGGCCGGCTGCTCTTGTAAAAATGTTCAGATCAGAGAACATTCTCCAGAGAGAGGCAGTCCTGATCAAGCAGGAAAGGACGCCAAGGGTACCTGTTCAGTTCTCTAGAGCTAAAAGCAGGCTCACAGAGGTGACAGTGCTTACCAAGACGGAACGGCCCTGTAAAGATAATTCTTCTGTGCCATGCCAACTTCCCTGCCCAGGAGCTGCTGGAAAAATGCCTAGCAGTGGCTCAAAGCTGTGGCTCCCTACCAGCCAGCTCACTCTCTGCTCCGCAGCACATCACCGAGGGTCAGCCCTTTGTTCTGGCCACTCCTCCCCTGCACTAGCTGAGAAGTGAAGACAGGCAGGACACCAGGACTCGGTCACAGCCCCCTGAGGAGTTGGTGAAGACCTACTGTTCACAAAGAAGGTGGGCAAACCGGGGACACATGCACATTCCCGCATCGGGCTGAAGATGGGCGTGCTCACCTGGCTGTGGAGTTGCTGCAGCTCCTCTAGGCTTTGCCTCAGTTTACCCCTCTCTCCCTCCATGAGCTCCCTCAGGGCTCTGGAGTCCTCACTGGTCTGCCTTATCTGTTCTTCTAAGGAGTCATCCTCAATTCTCCGGGAACTCTGACAGCAAAAAGAGGAGCCAGGCAGAGATGGAGAGCGGAGGGACAGGGGGGAGCCAGAGCAGGTAGTGGTGGTGGGTGTGAGGGCAACAGGGGAGGGCAAGGGAGAGATGGCAGGGGTGGGCGGACAACAGGAGAGATGAAGAAAGAAAAGGAAGAAGAAATGAGACAAAGGGAAGAAGGAAAGGTAGGGGAGCTTCTCCAGCTCCTCTGCAAGCTCCGCAGGACAGCCTCCAGCTTGCTCTGGGCTTGTTCCAGGCCGGGGCCCACAGCCCTGGGACAGTGCCCGCCCCGCACACCGACCAGGCCCTGCACTACAGCCGTCCCAAACCAGCACAGGACAGTCAGATGGAAACAACACGCGCCATCTGATTTGACCCCATATGGACAGAAAGAGACAACTCTTCTGGAGGAGAACGAGACCTAAAAAGAAATTATTACCTGAGAGTGAGTATGTGAATGCAAAAAAGTCAGGGAGAAATCTGCACGAAGCTGGAAGAAATTCCAGTGGGACACACAGGAACCTCCTTCCTCCCAAGAGGCCACACCTGCAATTCCCTTTGGCTTGGTCCTCGATTAACTTCCTGGGGTCACTTACATTCTTTAGGCAGAAACTTCAGGTCCTTTACGGTTGCCTGCTCCTACCTGAGCCCTCCTCTAAGAACAAAGGCTACAGAATAGCCATGGGCAATGTTCTGTCAGACACCTACTTTCCTCATCAGTTTATATAGAAAAGTCCTTGAACTTGAGGCCACTACTGTCTGTTCATAATGCTACACAGGAAAGGAGTGTGCCTGTACACTGGTGTCTTTGAGAAGGTGACCTTGGAGCCTGCATTCCCGGTCCTTCGACCCTCCGCCTGATCACTGGGATTCAGTGTTCTCAGAAGGGACTCTGGTGGGTACATGCTGAGGCGCCAGTTCGGAGGTGACCTCCCTGACCCCATTAGGTTTCCACCTCCTAATAGCCAGATCTGGTGGGCTCAGGCCTTTCTATAAGTGGCCTCTTACCGTGGGCTCCATACCATCCACAATGCTCTGTATCAGTCTCTTGAGCTCATTGAGGGCAGTGCGCAAGCTACCGGCTGGCACGTCCTTGGCAGATGAAGTTTCTGAAGATTCGTCCATAGAGGAGTCTGTGGACACTGCCGAGTCAGCACTGTCGTTTCCTCGAAGGTGAGAGCAGAGATAGCGAACCTGGCAGTAGGCTTCCCAGAGCTGCAGTCTCAGCTGTGTCACAGAGAGTTACTCTACATTATGGACTGGATGGAAGAGCTGGCAATCTCTGTCTAGTATCTGAATCCACAATGCAGAGGCCCAAGATACCAGTTCCAGGGAAAGAGTTTTCGTTTTTTTGAAAATTATCTGTCCTAAGAAGTAATGCTACTTCTTTTGGCCCAACACATCTGTACATCTATCTGGATTCTGAATTCTTATTTTTCCTGCTCTTCAGCCCCTTCTTTTTTATTTTTTTAAAGAGGGGGAAAGACTTATTGAGACAGAGATAGGACATACTCAAGAGGGGAGCATGAGTGCTAAAGAAATGGGGTACACAGAACTGGGAGCTGGGGACTGGGAAACAGGAACAGCTCCTGAGAGACAGGAGGGCTCTCAGGTGGGTTGTTCTCCAGCTCCTTCTATTTGCTATAGAAAACATTTCTTTATTAGACAATGTTTCCTTCACTGGAGTCAGGAAATTATTAGGAGAATGTATAATTATAAGAAGCACGAAAAGCATAAAACAAAGCCAGCTGGTGAGAGTGGATCATGAGTGTTTCAAACGCTGGTGAAAAGCACAAGGAATGAAGCTGACTGCTAGTCAACACACAATCCCCAGAGGCGAGGGACACAGGAGTGAGGAGAACGAGGCTGTCTCTCTGTCACTGTCTCCTGGAATCCCTGCTTGGGCCTCAGTGGGCAGGACAAGTGGGATGGGGGAGGGTCAGCTTCGGGCAGGGTGTGCCCTGTACTGCTCCAGTGGGCAGGGGCTTGCTCGCTGGGGAGCAGGAGCACTAGAGAGGACCAGGGCCAGGCCCCTCCCCCACCAGAGGGAGGGGAGGAGGAGGGGGAGGGAGAGGGAGTGTCAGCACCTGCTCTCTCTCTTGCTCCAGTTCCTCGGCCTCCATGCTCTGCTCTATCTCTGACAGGAGGGACGTGCTGGTGGCGGCGGAGCTCTGCAGACTCCTCTCCTCAGTGAGCTCCTCCACCTTCCCTTGCAGCTGCCGGTAGGAGAGCCGCACCTCCTGGAGCGCCAGCTGACTCTGGTGCAGCTTTGAGGGAGAGAACGAACACCAGTGAGGTTCACCCCAGCCACACCAGCGGCACCAGACTCAGTCTCGCTCCTGCACTTACGGAGAGCAGGTCAGATGGCTTCAGCGGTGCAGTGAGCAAAGCCCACATCTAGGAGGTTTAAGACAACTCTTTTTTTTTTTTTTCAATAAGTAAATTGCAAGGAAAAGGGTGAAACTGGAGCCTAAAGATTAAGAGACTCAAGAGAACTATCAACCAACTACAGTGTGAGTCTGTTTTACTGTGTATCTTGAGTCACACAATAATATTTGTATAATGCATAACATAATTGAACATGTTAAATTAAGCCGTATCACCTACTGGTACAAATAGTGTCGATTGTGATCATGATATGTATATAAAATGTACCAAGGGGCCAGAGATTTAGCACAGTGGTTCTGGCACCTGCCTCACAAGCGTAAAGTCCTGAGTTCGATCCCTGGTAACCACATACAATGCTGGGTGTGGTGACTCACGCCCACCAGCCATCAATACCACATACCACAGTGCCAGGCGTGGTGGCTCACGCCTGTCATCCCAGCACTCAGGAGGCAGAGACAGGAGGATTGCTGAGTTCACGGCGGCTTGCCTGGGCTACATAGTGAGCTCAGGGCCAGCCTAGACTACAAGCGAGACCCTGTCTCAAAAAAAAAAAAAAAAAAAAAATCAGTGAAAAGGTACTGTTAAAGGACAAAATTATAACTAAAGGCCTTCATTCATTTTATTCTCAGTTTTAGAATCAGGCACCCTTCATTCCATAAAACAGAATGTGTTCCCTAAAGATACTTAATTTACAGATGAACTTATTAAAATTCTGAGACACACTTTCGAGCAGCAGAAGAGAAGAAATGGGTGTTTTCAAGACAGAGCAGGCATGTATGAAATCCTCCATTATGGAAACTTAGCCCCCCTTCCCTAGTAAAATACTGTTATGGGCAAGATAAATAAATTTTTTTTTTTTTGAGACAGGGTCTCGCTTTGTAGTTCAGGCTAGCCCTGAGCTCACTATGGAGCCCAGGCAAGCCTCGAACTCAGCAATCCTCCTGTCTCTGCCTCCTGAGTACTGGGATGACAGGCGTGAGCCACCACGCCCGGCACTGTGGTATGTGGTATTGATGGCTGGTGGGCTGAGTCACCACGCCCAGCATTCTATGTGGTTACCAGGATCGAATTCAGGACCTTGCACTTGCAAGGCAGGTGCCAGAACCACTGAGCTAAATCTCCAGCCCTAAATAAAATTTTTTAAAACGGAAATATCAAATGTTGATGAAGGTATGGAACAATCAGAACTCTCACTGCTGGTAGGAGTAGAAAATGTGCGAGTAATTTGGAAAAGTACTTGGGACCTTCTAGTAGTTAAACATATACATCCTAAGGGGACCTTCCTCACCCCCCAAATGAAATGAAAATGAAAGGCACACACAGGATTTTCACTGTTGCCATAAATGGAAAAAATCCAAATACTAATAAAATCATAAATCACAGCACATCCATATGTTGGAATACTACGCTGCAATAAAAAGCACAGGCTAGAATTATATCACACTGCTGCTCACATTACTGAACTTCACATATATCACGCTGAGTAAAAGCCTGTCTCAAAAAACAAAGAGCACGGGGCTGGGATGTAACTCAGTGCTGCTGCCGGCAAGTGCAAGGTCCCGAGTTCAGACAGAGGGCTGGCCAGTGGTGAGGGACCGATGCCACACAGTCCTCAGCAGCCTGGTGTATCACTGTAGAGCACCTCTGGGTTCAATTCCCAGTGCTGAGTGTGTGGAGAGGTGTTTTTGTATTTTAATAAAATAGCATTTCTGGGGCAATATTTGTTCTTCTGAAAAGGGGATACCGCACTGGTGTTTTCCAGACTCCTGCCAAGTTAGCTCATGGTTCCTACAGAGAGGCAGAGACCATGGGGTGCCTGGAAGCAACTCAGAGCTCTAGTTCTCACAGAGGAAGCAAGCTGCCCTGCAAAGCCTTTGCCTAATCCTCCATACGCCCCGGGAAGCTCATCCTCACCGTCAATGCCAGAAGGTGACAAATGGCATCAAAGGCCCCAATGAACCATGATTCAGAAGGGCCTGGAGCCTGGCTGCTCTGTGAACAAAAGTGGCACTGGCACGCCTGCTCTGAGTGCCTTCCCTGGGTCAGCCCCAGTTTTGAGTTAAGTCAGGGGACAAAATCAGGGCTGCAGGGTGAGGGGAATTCCTAGGAAGCACTTGGCACAATTACTGGCAAAATGCTTTGTAATTGTTTTCTAGATAACTCCACATCAATCTCAGCAGGACAAGTTCCACACTGCTAAGTCCATCGTCTTATGTACTGGACAAAATTAGTTCAATTAGTCCTGTACACTCAAAGGTGCTTAATTAATTATAACAGCAAGACAACAAAAGACCAGGAGTGGCCCCACTTTCTGGTCAGTGACTGATTCACCATCTGGACAAACATGTGAAGAAAACCCAAACCAAGCCAGGCTGGGGATGTAGCTCAGCGGCTCAGCACCTGCCTGGCAAGTGCAAGGCCCTGAGTTTGATCCTTGGTACTGAAAAACCAAAACAAAACAAACCAAACTAAACCACGGAAGAGTCCATTTACTATACAAACTTTCTATGAGCAATGGTGCCCTTTGTACAACGAAGATACTAGGTATGAAGAAGGATGAAGATCGACCATGTCGGGCCAGAGGGTTAGCTCAGTGGTTCTGGTGTCTGCCTCGCAAGTGCAAGGTCCTGAGTTCGATCCCGGGAAACCACATACAATGCTGGGCGTGGAGACTCACACCCACCAGCAATCAATACCACATACCACAGTGCCGGGTGCCCGGGCGCGGTGGCTCACGCCTGTCATCCCAGCACTTGGAAGGCAGAGGCAGGAGGATTGCTGAGTTTGAAGTTTGCCTAGGCTACATAGTGAGCCCAGAGCCAGCCTGAACTACAAAGCGAGACCCTGTCTCAAAAACAAAACAAAACAAAACAAAAAAAACATTGACCATGTCTGTAGAGTAGATGAAGTTTAAACTGACGACACACAGCTGAGCGATGCAGGGAGCTCTCTCCTCACCTGCCAGTGGAAGGGCTGACTGGGTGACGCTAATGCGCTCACGTTGGGGCAGACTGGACCCAGGTCACCAGCTTCCTGGACTGCTCACAAGTGTGTGGACCCATGCTCTGGTAATGAAACTTGACCACTCCACATGCAAAAAGCTTGGCTGGGTGTGGTGCACGCCTGTAACCCTGGCTACACTGAAGGCTGAGGCAGGAGGATCACAAATTTGAGTTTAACCCTTAGACAATTTAGCAAGACTAAATAAAAAGGGCTGGGGATGTAGCTCAGGGTATAGCACTTGCCTAGTGTGGGCAAGGCCCCGAGTTTAACCCCAATTCTGTAAAAGAAAAAAAGAAAAGATGACCAGCTGGGCATAAAAGAGGGCAGCAAAGTGGCCCACAGAGGGATAATGTCAATATCCTTTACTGATCATTAAGAAATTACTAAAACACTTGATATAAATTAGATGGTCAATAAATAATTTTTAATCTCTATTCTAAGGCCTGAAAAAAGTCAGAGTTGGATTTGATCAGTAGTTTAAAACTTCTATTTTGGTACTAGGAATTGAACTCAGGGACTCATGCTTGCCAAGTAGAGGCTTCACCGCTGAGCTACATCCTCAGCCCTTAAAATTTTTTGACAGCAGGGCTGGGGATTTAGCTCAGTGGTTTTGGCATCTGCCTTACAAGAGCAAGGTCCCAAATTCGATCCCCGGTATCATATACTACAATGCCGGGCGTGGTGGCTCATGCCTGTAATCCCAGCACTCGGGAGGCAGAGGCAGGAGGATTGCTGAGTTCAAGGCTTGCCTGGGCTACACAGTGAGCTCAGGGCCAGCCTGAACTAAAAGCAACACCCTTTCTCAAAACAAACAAAACCTATTTGACAGCAGGTCTCATAGTGACACAAATGAGAACAAGACAGAGGGAGAGAGAAAGAGAGAGAGAAAAACAGGAAGACAGGGCGAACCTAGAACCTTTGAGGTGAGCTACATTCCCAGCCCTTAAAAAAAAAAAAACAAAAACTTTCCAGGGCTGGAATTTGGCTTAGTGGTTCTGGTGCATACCCCACAAGCACAAGGTCTCAAGTTCAATCCCCACTAAGAAACAACAAACAAAACAAAACAACCCCCACAAAACCTTTTGAGACAAGATCTCACTCTGTTGCTCAGGAGTCTGGGCTTGAATTTCCAATCTTCTTGCCTCAGCCTCTCAGGCTGTTGAGATTATAGTCAAGCACCACAATGCCTGGTTAAACTTTTTCCTCTGAGGATTGAACCCTGGACCTCATGCATTCTAGGCAAGCGCTCTACCACTGAGTCACACCCCCAGGCCCATTTTTCTATTTAACATTTGCCGAGGCCCTATATATTACCAACTGGAGAAAGAAAATAGGGAGAAAAGCCTGCAGCGGTCTCTCAGAAGGCACATCACTCAGTTGGCAATTTAGCTGATGGTGTCGGTGACAAATGGTATTAGCCTAAGACACTGTTTCTTCATCTTACACTTGGAGCAGAGACCCCACCTGGTACCTGAGTGTTACCTGTCCAACGGCCTCCCCACAAATGACACTGTGGGAGTCTGGCACATGTCCTGCCACGTCTGCAGGGAACCAGTATACGCTTAGCTTCTAGCTGTGAGCCGGCCCAGTATCTGGTAGCAGATGCTACACCCTATTTCTCAGCAGGCTGAGAGTGGTTATCTTTTTGTTCGGTTATCTCTTGACATGCGTAAGCTTAGGAAATCAGCTGAAGCCTGGTGGCAGCTCCCAAGAAGGACAAAGAGGACTATGAAGCAATTTCCTTTAGGTAGGCAAAAAAGACCAATTCGGCACATAAATGGCTCAGACTGTGTCTTTTTCTGGCAAAAGCAGGATACATCTTGCTGTGTTCAGTGGGGGGGGCTTCTTGGTTTTCTGTTTTACGCTAGACAACTAAAGCCCTCCACCGAGGGAAGCAGCGGCTGAGTGCTGTGAGCTGAGGACAGAGAGCTCCGGGGTCCCTGTGAAGTCTGCCCAATTGCCAGGAGGCCAGAGTAACACTCCCAGCGTTTCAGCCCTGTTAACACTCCAGAAAAACCATGGAGCTTTCTGGGGACCAGTGGCTTGGAACTCATGGGCGGGGCTTGTAGGAACGGTATGCTTCGCTGGCTCCAGGCAGAAGCAATGTGCACCTGGGAGAACCGTGACGGGTCCACGGGGGCCCTCAGCGTCACCCCCTCTGACCAAGCCCATCACTGGCCTCCTCTCGCCGGCTACGTGCTCCTACTGTGTGGCCTGAGGCTTGGAGGACAGTGTCTCCGTCCAGTACCTGCAGGTCTTTGTCGTGGCCTTGCCTCTCCAGGGTCAGCACTCGGTCCTGCAGCTCTTCCACAGTCCCCTGCAGCAGGTCGTTCTCCTCTAACGTGGCACTGAGTCGGTGCTCCAGCTCCCGTTTCCGATCCGACAGCATCTTGATCTGAAAGGCCACAGGGGTGGTGCGCGGTGACACCCGGGCTGACGTGCACAAGAGCGCTAGCCCCGAGGTGCAGGTCTCGAGGTGTCGAGCCTGGGAACTTGGGGGCTCCCCTCTCACAGAGAAGAGCCTAGCGGTCCTGTGCTGAAGGGAGAGCCCCTCCCCTTGTGGGAAGCAGTTTGGGAAGGGGTAGGAGGCAGCTGCCGGGCAGAGGAGGAGAGTTAGGGCTCTGGAAATTCCAGAGATAAGACAGAGCCTCCTGGCTATGCCTCAGCTTCACCTCGGCCCCAGCGTGGGGTGGAGCAGCCCAACCAGCCGCTACTCCTGCTCCTCCAGCCGTGAGCATGCACCCCTCTGGAGCCCCAGCCACCCTGTACTTTTGGGCCCTCTTCCGTTCTCCCCCCATGCCAGCCCTTCCACGCTGGAGGGCACAGTGCAGACCCAGGGCACCGAGGTAATAGGGGAACTAGCAGGGTACAGAAGGCAAAGCAGTGCCTGCGTCTGTCCGATGCCCCGGCAAGGAGCAGGACAGGGACCATGTGAGTAACTGACTCCATCCGAGCAAGTGGTTTCTGAAGTCTCTCCTTTTATGAAAGAGGTCGGTCTGTCTGCACACCGAGTGCCCAGGCATGCTCAAAATACATGCTTCTCCTTTTGGCAAGCTTTGCCTGCTTTCGTAGTGTCAGAAAACAGACGAGATCCCTAAGTTTGCTCAGGCTTTTGGGTTTGCAGGGAGAAACTCTGAGCCTGTATTCTCAGAGCCAGAAATGCTTCACCTAGAGGACTACCTGCCCAGCTCAGGGGCTCCCAAAAACCTTCGATGGGTACCTGATTTGGCGAGAATCCGGCTGGATTGCATGGTTGGCCTCTATCTAGCCCAGCCCCAGAGAACAATGTCTAAGATTTTTATTTGGGTAAGTTCTGGGACCAACTTCAGAGCTTTTCCAGGGGAGACTTTGAAATGCATGTCTAACCGTCCTCATTCCTCTGAGAGCCGCCTCTCTCTGCTTCTTGGTTTTTCCCACTCTCTGCACTAGAGCTCCACTCACAGGGCAGGTCTTCCTTGGCTACTCATCAATCAGATAGGATGTGTCCTGGGGAAATGAGGTATGTGGCCTTTGGCCAGAGAGATCAGATGTCTGAACAAAGAAATCCTGTCTCTCAAGTGTGTACCTGGGTAAGAGACCTGAAGCAGCAAGCTGCCTGTTGTGAATGGGCCCACTATTCCCTCCACTCAGGCAGAGTTAACCGGGTGAAGGGAATTCTCACTCTAGTTCATTTTCATTTAAATAACCTCTGACTTTTAAATTCTCTTTCCCATGGATCTTCTTTGTTTCCCAAGTTTCACTCCGTGAAGTAATGAGGTAATATGATTCTGATATACAAACAACCCTTAACAAACTGAGAAGTTCAGAGTTACATGAAGTAACTTATTTGAAAGGAGCAATGTCAGGGGTTGGCCTTTGAAAGCAGCAATATTACTGGGTGCAGCGAGGAATTGGTACGAGGCTGTCAACTCTCTCAGTCCACCTCCACACCCTGAAACTTGTGACCAAATCTGGCGATAAACGTTCCTGGGAATGACTTGTTTGTGAGGGTCTAGAAAAATGAACAGGCAGAGGCAAAGAGGAAGTCAGGCCACGTGAAGGAGTCAGAGTCTGGCAAAGGCAGCGGAATGACAGGTCATGCACACAAATGGTCACATACAGGCATGCCAGACCTACCGGAACAAACTCTACTTACTTCAAGAACCTGCTGCTCAATATCAGTAGGAATTCCAAGGGGAAAGAGGATGGGAGGAAATGCGGAGGCAGAAGAAAAGAGAAGATATTGACAGACTTTAGGAAAAACATCCTCAGTGACTTATGAAGCAGGAAAGCAGCGGTGAGGCTTCTCCAGCCTTACCACATGGCTGATTCCTCAGCCACAATGAGGGGCTCCTTTGTCTGTCCCTAGACTGTCCCTCAAAATCTAGCTTAGCCCAAGGGGATGAGGGGCCTTAGGAGAGTATTAGATATAAGCCCCTAACCTGTTTCAGCTCATGATAGTTCCACTTCCCATGTGACTGGATCCTTGTTATACTGTTCCCAGCTCAGTCAGCGCCTGACTCAGACTGCCAGGTTCTGCACTCAAGGTGCAGGGACCATACCGAGTACCTTCCAGGTCTTAACCCACTAAATCTTCACAAAAGCTCTAACGAAGTACAAGTATTTATTGGTCTTATTTTAGAGGTGAATTCTAACAGATCCTACTAGTGCAGACCGAACCAGGCCTAAGAGGAAGGAAACAAAAGGATGGAGAAAGGAAGAAGCCTTTCCCCAACTTTTATGTGGGGTTGGCAAGAGTACTGTTCAGTAAAATGTAGGCCTTTCCTGATTTCAACACCTTCAGCAGTAACTCTGAATTTTTTTTTTAGACAACAGGCTACCCAGAGGAACAAGGACCAAGTGTTCCTCACAGAAATGTCTCTCTTTGGCAATTTTAGTCCTTTTTTATACAGCAGGTTCTCATTTCCCGGTTCAGAGAGCTCCTTATCCAAAGATGTAGTGCAATACCTCCACGGAAAAAAAAAGCACTTCACCTCCCAATGCTGCCACCCGGGCAGGCTCACCTCAGCCTGAAGGCTCTCAAGACGGATGATGTGCTGGTTGGTTGATGAGTTTTTCTCCCGAAAATCTTCTCTGAGGGCGTGGACCTGCATGGAGAGTTGTCTCTCAACTTCTGATGCCTGCAACAAAGGACACTATCAGAGTTGAGTCAAGGGTGAGCAAAGAAGGTCTGTTAAGAGGTCTCTTTTCATTTCCCAAGTACCGTATTTGCACTTGGCATTCTAAGTTCAGGATGAGAGGTTGGTTTCCCACTCATGATCTGTTTATTCTCTAGGGCCAAAATGGGACACACTCCCTTCCAACTTCCATCTTAAGCCACGTGACCAGTAGAAACAGGTCCAGGAAATACACCTAGTAAGCTCTCTCAAATATTAGTTATCTTTTTTTTGATTGTCTGTTCTGAGATAGGATCTTGCTATATAGTTCAGGCTCGTCTTGAACTCAGTAGGTAGCCCAGGCTGATTTCAAACGCACCTCAGTCCTCCAGCTTTCAGCTTCCTGAGTGTTGGGATTAAGGTTTGCACCACCACAACCAGCTAATTATCAACATTATTATTGTATATACAGCAGAAGCTCAGCAAGTATTTACTAAATTAAGAGAGTCTCAGTATTTTGTATGGAGGAATATGACATGCTACCTCCTGCTGTAATTCCTTTACTTCTCCTATTAATTTCCTAATATGCTGGGTTCAGGCAAATCATTTCTATTTGTATTCCTCTCTTTTACTCAACATGGAAATTCAACATTTGAAATTCCTTATCATGTCTCTTAAGATTCTGGCCTCTGTTCCTCAAGGACGGCTCTGTTAACACGTAACTCTGTGGGGAGCTCGGGGCTAGTGACTGCTTTCCCACCCCGTCCATTTATTGTGCCTTGTCACAGAAAGACCTCTGGAAAAAGGTTCACTAGGACCTACTTGAATGCTAGGTTCTTCCTGAGGGCCCAGATTAGCCCACTGCAGAGAGCCCTGCATGCTACCCTGCAGAGAGGAGAGACCTAGAGAGTTCAACATCTGCCTTGGTGAATTTTTTTGAGGCAGCACGTGATCAGTAAGCTTTACAGGTAGGTTCGTGGGAGAGATCACCATGTACTAGAATGGCTAGGAATAGCTTTTGGAGGAGGTGGGATGGTGACAATATTGAAATGGTTGGCTAGCTCTTCAATGAGGCTCTCTCTGTAATGGTTATAGCTTCAGTGGTTCTTTTTATCTTCAAGCACTTTGTAAACAACTGTCCACCTTTGACTTTTGGTCTCACAGATTCAACACATGTTGCCTTATGAGACAGCTATATATAAGTCTTATATCTATAGCTTCACTTTTTTTTTTTTTTTTTTTTTT
>PVIC010010456.1:0-43233 GCA_004025085.1 Thryonomys swinderianus
CTATGGTTGTATTTTATGGGTGCATGGGTACAATGATCTCAAACTAGATCAAACTCCTACTATAATAAGATCATAATAAATCAGATATATAAACTCTCCACGATCCCATTCTCTGGGATCCCATTCTCTGGGATCGTGGAGAGTCCTGCAATGCTCAAAGCCTGTCCAAAGTGTCTTGGCACACTGAGTTCTGAAGAGGGCTTTTTTTCCTCCAAGGCCCATGTGAGTTCAGATATGGGGAGATGAGCTTTGCCCTAGCTCTGCCAATGGAAGAAGGAAGTCACCCCAGATATACTTCAGGAGTCAAGGTTAAAAATGTGCACAGAACTTTTATATTCATACATTTTTAAGGCTTGCAAAGGGCTCTCACTTTCATGTAGTATTTGTAGCGACCAAACAATATTCTTGTGAACAAAACAAAGACATTATTTTTACTCCCATTTTATAGATGAGTTGAAGCTCTACCTAAGTTAGTCAATTCTACCTACTACATTTCAGGAACCCCCTCACACCAAAGGGAATGAAATATGGGGAGCTGGGACCCCTAGGCCCCCTTCTTGGGGGACTTGTATGCTCTTGTAGCTAATCCTCATGCAGGTCCAGAGCAGCTGAATGTCTCCGCCCTCAAGGGTCCCCAGGACCCATAGAGCAGGGTGTGGCAGCACAGAGGGCAAGGCAAAAGTGCAAAGGTACACTGTGCTCCCACGGCATCAGGAGTAAGCCTGCTGTGACACAGCCGGGTGGGGGCTGTGGGAACACAGCCTGTGGTGGCAGGGAGAGCACCTTGTGTCAACAAAGGCTGGGCTGAATCCTGGAGCTGCCTTGCCTGATGCAGAGGGCAGAAAGGAGGTGACAGGTGCCACGGCCAGGTGGGAGTTCCCACCCCACCGCCAGCAGAGCAGCCTACTTGACACCTGAAATCCTACTTTTAAAGGGCAGTGATCTCAATCATCAGAACGCATTAGAATCTCTTGGGGTGCCTATTGCAAAGACACATTTCTGGCTGAGTAGCTCTGGGATAGATCCTAAGGATGTAAATAAATGGGCCATTCAGGTGATTCTTAAAACAGATGGTCAGAAATGCACATCTTGAGGAATCTTCATTTGAGATAACATTTCTTTAGGAAAAGCTTCCTTCTTAGGTCTCTCAAAAATGCTATGCTTCTTAAGGGACAGTACGTTTGGGTCCTCACATTAATTTATGTCAACCATCCTCCAGTCCTCCTGTCAATCCATCCATCTTTCCTTGTCCTACATCCATTCTTCTGTCTTTTCTTTCTATCCATCTAGCTGTCCAATCACCCATCCACCCAGCCAGCTATCCTCCTACTCGGCAGACCCTTCCTGGACACCTGTTCCGTGTCAATCCATGTTCTAGGTGCTGCAGTGACAGCACAGGTGCCAAGAGGCACAGGTGAGGAGCGGCTGGTGACTCAGAGAGGAGACACATCCCGGAAGGTCCAGAAGTAGGTGAGTCCACCATAGTACATGCCGTGACTGTGACAGAGGGCTAAAAGCACAGTCTGAAACCTAGGAGCACTGATCCTTTCTCTCTCTCAGAAAGGAAAATATAGTCCACAATCATTGCATGGAGAGAGAGAGGCATGAAAAAAAAGTTGCAGGAGGAAAATGACAGCAGCAGCTGCAAAGAGAAAACTGTACCTGAGGTTCCCATTGAAGCCCCGGCAAGGCCTATTAAGACTTCAGAGCTACCAGGCTTGGAGCCTTCAAAACTCTATTTGGAATTCTCTTTGAAATGTTTATAATTGGCCATTCAGAATAACCACGGTTCTTATAAAGCCATCACCCATGTGGTCCAGTCTCAGGGCAGTGTCTCAGACAAAGGAGCACTATCTATCAGCCTGAATGTAATTTGAAAGTAAGGCAAGGTCAACCCTGACATCTCCACGGCTCTCTGAAGAAGACCACGGATCTCAGCATTGCTTCTGCCTCGTGTCCCTGCTCTGCAGCGCTCTCACCTGGGTACTGCAGGGGCCTCACTCTGCAACACTCCACAGCACTGTTCCCCAGGCCTCTCCTTCCCCATCCTGTTGCCCTTTCTCTTTCTTTTCTTTTCTTTCTTTCTTTTTTTTCAGTACTAAGGATCCAACTCGGGTCCTTGTGCTTCCAAAGTAGGTGCAGTACCACTTGAGCTAAATCCCTGGCCCTGTCCTTCCTCTTTCTCTCCGATCCAGCAGTACCAAGCCAGCCCCCAAAGGACTGGTCTGGTTTGCCAGGGAGGAAAGCTGCTGGACGGTCTTGGGGTCTTTGGATTCCTTTCTTGTCTAAAAAGTAAACAGTGCCATGATTTCACAGCATGTGTGGGAAAAGTTAAATGAAATATAAATAAACCACTGAATAAAGGAACTGGTACATGGTAGACAATTAATGAATATTGGTTCCCATAGGAAAGACTAACTGTAGGGAGAAAATCATCATCTATCTTAATTTTTCAGAAAAATATTATTTCATATTAAATGATCATATTATAAAATTTCTCTGCAATTTGGGAGAATGCTCTCATAATTTACAGCAAGGAGAACTGGAGAGCAAAGTTACTATTATGCAATGTTTTCCCCAAAGAATTCCCATATTGATATTCCAATGAAAAATAGGCCTCTCAAATCCTGCATTTTTATTACGTGTGTCTATGCTAGCATTTATGTTATACTCTGAATTAGCAAACATCAAACGCTAAAAAATTACATATGCATAAAATGGGGAGAGGGATACACATCTTTTGTAAATCTCAGTGGAACCTACTCAAACCTCTAGCCCTACCAGATACTCCCGGCTTAAACCACATGTAACTTTGGGATAGGAGAATATTAATGAATAAAAAACAATAAGAAGGCTGTTCAGACATGAGCTAAATAAAAAAGGAATCTTTCAAATCAGACTATGTCCTTATCATTGGAAGCTTCCTAATAAATAGCATTCTCCATAAAGAACCTTATGGATCATTCATGTTCTTTTAGCATTCAAATCATTTAATAGAACACAAAGTTAATGCAAAGCCAAAACAAAATAAAAAGGAAAGAATGTCAAAAGAACAAACTTTAAACTCTGTACTTTTTATTATTTGATGCCATTTCTAACTTGTTAAAATTGATCAAATAGAAAGCTGTGAAAAGAGAAAAAATTAAGCCAACTAGAAAAGTGTGACTTGGATTTAATATTTTATAATTGCCAAGGGACATACTGAGATCAATGAATTTTTGCCTGAGATGAACGTCAGAAAGAGATGTACTTCAGTCTTTTAGGGAACATTGGTCTATTTAATTTTTGTGTCTGATGCATGTGAAATAGGCCTGCCTCAGCCTTCTTTCTTTGCCAGGGGCATTGCTGGCAGTGGACATTGCCAGTTTTAATAGGCTGCTGTCTGAGGAGGAGCAAAGGATCCGATAACTCATCGACTCTAATGGATCTGCCTGTTTATTCACTTACACCTTTTTCTTCCCCAGCTAATTTTAGTTTTGCATGCTGAGTTGTTTCACTTTGAATTAAATGAATAGAAACAAAGGAAAAAGGCTTTGCAGCTAATAAACCAAGATTATGTTCCTGGCCCCTCTCAACAGGCCTCTCCACACATCAGGTATACAATCCGAGAACAGATTCACTGTGGCATTTTCTCCACTTGTTGACAAAATTAACATTTTATACATGCTCAAATTTAGGGAAAAATTAGATTATTCAAATCACTTTATGTATAATGTGCTGTTGTTTGTAGTAGAACTAAATGCCCAGCCTCAGGCCCGAGACGTCCTCAGATTTCAGACACCGGTCAGTGACTTTTTCTGCCCATGGGGGTCACCCCAGAGCATTCTACAGGGTCACGCAAACAGGACAAATGCTGAAATGCTTTGCTTTGTCTAATGAAAAATCAGAGAGACACAAAGAGGCTATGCCTAGGTGCCCTTCAACAGAAATAACAGAAGTCAATGGTTTAAAAACACCCCTCCCTTCCAAACTCTCTTCTTATGCCCACAGACCTTGAAGACGATTCCAGAAACCTTTTAGGTGATGCCTGCCTTCCATTATGCATGGGATAGAGATGTCCAATATACGATGGGGGGTGGGATGGGCTGGGGGAGGAGAGCCAGCTTCTCCTCACTTTCTGAATTAAGGGCCATTTCCTACCATAGGCTCTTAAATTGTCACAGTGACCCCATCTGCCGGAAGGGTAGACAGGACTCACCCCTCTCCCAGTGATACCTCCTGGTGCCCGCAGGTGATGACAGGCTGCCACCTCACCAAGGACGGACATCGTGCCATAGCCTGACGAAAGGCGATCTCCCCTTGTAGGGAAGGATAATATTCCCCTCAGACTCAGAAGATTTACCTCAGAAGATTCGTCCCCAAAGGTCACTGCCCTGGGGATGGTGCCATACTGAATGACTCTGTTGTCTCCTGGTAGAAAATGAAATAATACTCTGGCCCAATAAGAAGCGAGGATAATTTGCAAAGTAATCTGGAAAATATTGAGAGAATTTAGATTAGCCGGGAGAAACAGAATGGGATCTATCACTGAGTCAAACAAAACTAGGTCTCTCTGAGTATTAAACAGAATGTCAACAGCAATCAGAATGAAATCCCTTTTAGCCAAAACAATAACATAATACCCGACTATTGGCCTCACACAATTAAAACAGGGTAACGTCTTAGACCGATCTCGCAGCTTTAGTCCCTCACCATACGAAATCCCCTCGGTGTCCCAGCTGTATCCAATTTCTTACAATGGCCTTTCTTTTTCCCTTTTCCCCAGTTCTCAATAAAGCCGGAAGTCAGTTCACAAAGCCCTCAAGTCCTGTCCTTCTTGGATTCACATGTCTTAGCTGTGCCTTCCTCCCTTCAAGCCCCTAATCACCCAAATAGTCTTTTCTTTACTCAGCAGCATTTCTTCAGCAAATACGCATCGACTCATATCCCACGCAAAGCCCTGGACTAGCTGTTTAATCGGTGTGGGGCCGAGTAAGACACACTTCTACCTGCTAAGCAAATGAAGAAAGGTCGTGTTTGGGTCCCTGGCTTACCTCCCTGCAGTGTCATTCCAGCCAGATTCCAACAGGCTCTGCCTCTTATCAATACATAAGTTACAATAAAATAATTAACACGCCTGTAAAATTACCTTATGTCTATTCTCAACATGCAGGAAACTCTCCAGTCCTAGAATAATTCTATTTCCCCTTGATTTGCATGCATGCACCTGGACCCCCTCTTTCAGACTCAGTGTGTAAAGCAGAGGAGGAACAGACTCAAGTTGGAAGTGATTTACTTCATTAGCTGGGATTACAAGTTTAACTTACAAACCAGAGGTCAAAATTTCTCATTAACAAGGGGGCCGTGAATCGCTGCAGGCTTTGGTTCAAGAGGAGACCACTCTTATTACTAACTACACATTTCAATCTGTCTTTGATGTTCTCCTTCTTCCCTCCTCCCTTTTATTTTTTGGCAGAGGAGCTGATTTTAATTGTGGCACTACAACAAGGCTCCCTCCGTCCCGGGGAGCAGCCTCCTGTCTGCTGCTGCCTAGCGAACGAGGCTGCAAGATTGGGTGCAGTCCATCGCTCAGGGCACATTTTAATGGCTCCCCTTTCCTACAAGGCTTGGATTGTTTTCCACGTGATTCTGGTTAATTTAGCTGCGGGAAAGGGCATCGGTTTTCCTTGTGAGCTTCTGATCCGTCTGCCTCAGCGAGGTGAAATATATTAAAACAGAGAAGGAGGTGTCATTGTAACTTTCTGGATGTGAAGACCAGCACATTTTCCAACACCCAGAACAGAGAAAGGAATTTGACAGGCCATTAGGCTATAAAGAACATTTTTTCTTTTTGATAAATCAGCTTTGGTTGTTTACAGAATATTCAGATTGTGTTCATGTGCCTCTTAGCTTCAAAACCATTGCTAAAGGTTAAAAGAGACAAATGAGATAAAACCTTAGCAGAGTATCACAAAATCCAACACTGCACAGTCCTTCTCCAAATAAGAATACTGAGAAAATCCAGCAACAGCTCATGATGTACAGAACAAATAATAGAGTGTTTAATATTCACTTTATATTTCTAAAACCCGAGTCTCACATGCTGGCTGTGGTATCCGGTGACCACTCTAACTGGACCAGAGCTTTGAGGGGAATCATTGATGGAATTGATTACAATAGCTAATTGTTTCAAAGATAGCAGTTATCAAAAAATACCTAAATTGTTATTCTGATCTGGTCTTGTAGGAAGGTCACACTCAAACCACTGAAGCTCTCAGTATCCTCAGGTACTACTAATCTGAAGGAACGCTGCTGTTAATGTTTGTTCTCCTTGAGAAATGTTTGTTTCTCAGCCACTGTGTAGAGAGCTCATAGGTGCCACAGAGACTGTGAACAGGTGCTATGCTGAATCACCACAGAGGCAGAGTCAACTTCTGGAACCCACCTGGCTGGGCTGAACTCTGGGCATGCTCCGTGCGTGTCAGTTTGCCAGGAGGTGGAGTGTCCCCATGCCAAAAGAGCAGAACCAAAAGCCAGGTGTGGTGGTGCCTGCCTTTAATCCCAGCGCTCTGGGAAGCTGAGAGAGGAGGATTGCAAGTCTGAGCTCTGGCTGGGCAAATTCATGACTTAATGAGACTCTGCTTCAAAACTTAAAAAAAAAGGACGAAAAATGTGGCTCAGTGTGATGGCCTTGGTTTCAATCATCAGTACAGGAGCTGGGGAGGTAGAAGTATCTTGCCAGCCAGGCCCCTATCTGATGCCCCTGGGTCTTCTCATTGTTGGCGAGATGGTCGCTTTCTTTGCTGATATTCAGTTTACGGTCTCCAGTTCCTTTTGGACAAAAACAGCGGTTAGAACTCAAGGAATCTATGTGACCTGGAGGGAAGACTTTCTCAGCCAGGGACGGTTAGCAGCTCAGACCTGGGAAGTTACTGAGGTTTGGGATCACAGGAGCCTGAGGCAGCCCAGCCGCCTGGGCTAGAGGCCACATCTTGCTGTCCACCACACCGCCAGCCAGGTCAGCGAGTCGCTGACCAGAGCGATGGTGTGCTTCCCCAACGCAGGGGTACCCCCCCACCCGCAGCTTTCCAGATCCAACAGGGGGCTACCTTTAACAAGGAGACATCTTAGAAAGGTCATTACTGCTAGTCTAATTTCAAACAGGCACCACAATGAAGGGCTGTCTTTGTGTGGGATTAATTTTAAAACCTCAGGATTTGATGTCAGTGGGAAAGCAGCAGCGAGGGACGCATGCCGCAGCCTTCTCCTGCTTCTGGCCAGCGCCCGGGGCTCGTTTCTTAGGAGATGAAAACTCTGACAAGCCCTTCAGTCAAGCTGAAAGCAGGCAGCGATCCAGCAACACCCACAGGCCTCCCGGGCATCCTGTGACCCCTCCGAAAAGTCACATTCACTTTGCTCTTGAGAAAGGAAAAATAATGCTGCAGGCATTTTATTTTAAACCATGTGAAATAAGGAAATGTGAAGATGCGAAAATGAAGTGAAAAAAAAGTTAGAATTCATTTCCGTCCTTGCAACGGCTTAGAAGCCAAACTGGTTGATTTTGAAAGCGTGTAAAAATCTGATCCATTCACCAGTAGGCAGACTACAAAATGCTTAAGGTAAAATATGTAAATATGTAAAATTATCTGTTGAGAACCATCTCCTTTTGTGCTTGAAAGAATTTTTTAAAGCATCTTTATTTCTATTCTGCATTAATATACTGTTGAGCACTAAAGTTACTTTTTGGCAAAACAACAAAACCAAGGTGCTAAAAATTGAAGAGATTCTAAAATGAAGTCCCCAGATAAAGGGAAGGACAAAAAGGATTTGTACCGTATCACCCACTTGGATAGTGTTTTTAGTAATAATTTAAAGAATATCATTAATATAGAAAATTATGGAATCCAGTTTTCAAAAGCACTGTTCTGCTGGAAACTTGAAACAAAACTCACCTTCAGCATCCTCTGCCATTTCTTTTGGAAGTAGGGTTCCTCTCCCCTCAATGAGGCCCTTTTGTGCCTGACCCAGACCTGTCCTCCTCATTTATAGAACCAGGGGCCCCTTGATAATATATTTAGGTACATGCCACACATAACTGGTCACAGCTTATCACATTTCCTAAATATCCTCAAATTCCTTTTCAAAGGATGTATAGAAACCTGAAAGAATATGTTTATAACTATATTAGCATTCATTTAGTAGGATTTAAATATATTTCATTGCAATGAAAATGGTTTCATCAAATGACTTCCAACTTCCAGAAATAAGTTTCTTCCCCCCCCTTCATCTTATTTCTTCTGGGAGGGTGTTCAATCGATGAATTGATCAAGCCAACATCTAGGCTGCAGCCATTTCCTGATTCTCTGGATGGAAATATCCCTGCTGACTGAGCATCCACCCCAACACGGGGTGGAGGGGTGTGCCCAAGACTGAGATGGGTGTGTGGACCTGAGACCGAATCAGCTGAGCTTTCAACTGGGGGAACAAAACATTTGGATTCTTAAGGGAGACACTGTGTACACAGAGACTTGCATTTAGTATAGGAGCACCACGTGGGGAAAGTGAAGGTGCTTAAAACTGAAAATGGTTCTTAACTTTACCAACCATTGGGTATTTCAAGACCAGGTGATAGAAAGTGGATCTTTCTCAGAAAGTTTCCAGATCTGCTTATTTTTTTTTTTCTGTAAGTGCCCATGTTCCTATTTCTTATTTTCATGTTTTGTCTAAATTTCTCATTTCCTTAACAAGTTCACCAGAAATTTAAAATTTTTTAGACATACGCAAGAAAAGTTTCCCAGCTTCTCCCTGAGCTGATGGAAGGCAGGTCTGTGAGGCCTTTTACCTAGACAGATCTGCACAAGCTCAACAGAGCCCGGGGAGGGAGACATTAGGAGCCTGAAAGCCTTGGACAGGCTCAGGAAGGTGGCTAACGGAAGTATGGTGACTTTTTGTTCATCTTTGTTTTGTTTTGGCATGCATTTTTATTTTGAAAATATTACATTAAAATATTATCTAGCTTATTGTAGGTTCAGGGCATCTCCTTACCTGCTGCCACCAGGCAAGTGCTCCACTCACTTCTCCCTGGTCTAGCGTTGCTGAGGCAATGAGTATGTCATTCCCCAGACACCTGCCGTGGTGCTGTGCAGAAGTTGTGCCTCTCTTTGCCCGTAATTCAGAAAGAGGAAGCGTCTCTTTTCTGGCCTTTCTTGAGCCAGGTGCCTTAGAGTTTCTTTCATTAATCTCTCCTAATCCCTTCACCTGCATTTCTGATATTGGTAACAATAAAATCCTAAGAAACCCACCAGGGGAGAGTGTTAGCCAGATTTCTCACACATTACACTAAATTATTCTGTTTAAATGCCTTCAAACACCACATATATATTATGCAATGGTTTGCTGTTGATAAAGGTCTTGAGAAGGCAGGAGATTAACTATTGGCATCGTTATCATTCACCACCCTGGCTCCCAAGTGCCATGCATGAAGCTGAGGGCTCTGTGATGCACACCATTTTGCTGCCTTCACAGCAACCCTGAGGGCAAATCTGAGGTTGAACAAAGTCGCCCCTGTTGCCCATTGGGCTGAATGAGGACATGAAGGCAGCTCCAACTCTGTGGGGACTTGGAGGTAGTAATTTGATTTAATTCTTTGGTATCTCTCATAGTTTGCTGACCTAGCTCTGTGCAGGGATGCTAAGGAAACTCAGTTCTGTCCCCTAAGGCTGGGGGCTGCTGTGGCCCAGCACAGACTGGTTCTCTCTAGATGGAAAGAGTCAGAAAATCTGTCCTGCTGGGTGGCCTTGTGTGGCAAAAGCATGCCTAAGACCAGAGTCCACTTCTTCTGCAAGATGCCTTCAGGAGATTCAGAAGCTGAAGTCCTGATTTTTGTGTGTGTGTGTGTGTGACAGGGTCTCGCTTTGTAGTTCAGGCTAGCTCTGAGCTCACTGTGTAGCCCAGGCAAGCCTGGAACTCAGCAATCCTCCTGTCTCTGCCTCCCGAGTGCTGGGATTACAGGCGTGAGCCACCACGCCTGGCACTGTGGTATGTGGTATTGATTGCTGGTGGGCGTGAGTCTCCACGCCCAGCATTGTATGTGGTTACTGGGGATCGAACTCAGGACCTTGAGCTTGCGAGGCAGGCGCCGGAACCACTGAGCTAACCCTCTGGCCCGCTGAAGTCCTGATTTTTAATTCTAGGTCTTTGTGCAAAAATAATCAAGTGTCAGGATGAACATCTTTCCATCTTGAAGAGAGGATAGGTGGAGGCTGTGGAAAAACCTGAGTTGATTATCCCGACTACAAATGTCTCCATGGGTCTAGCCTGCTGAAAAGCCACCCAGACCAAGGGTGAGGCAATGTCTTGCACCCAGCTCAGACCAGCCCAATCACTTTCCCTCCTTTGAGATCCTTCCTGGGTACCCAGGTTCCCTGGCTCTCTCACTCCCCACCTCTTTTCTCCCCTTTGGGCAGGCTCAGGGGCCGTTTGCTCGAAGTCCTCTCACTGCATTCCTTCCTACTCCTTCTCTGGGCATCTCCCTTTGTACTTTGCCAAGACCCTCTAGATTGATTCACTGTCTCTTCCCAGCAAAATTAGTTTCTCTTATACATAGGACATATTAGTTTCATATTACTTTCATATTAGAAACATATTAGTTTCACTTATAGTAGGACATATTAACTCACTTGCCATTATCAGGAACACTAAAGTCTTAGGCCCCTTTAATTCACAGTGACTCCTATGAGGTCAACTCCCCAAAGATAAACACTGAGTTTGAATTTCTTTTTTTCAACAGACGTTAGACATCATTCGAACCATGGAATATTAGTTGTTATTGATTTTTAAAGACATAAATTACAAATACAGTGTGCAAGTTCTTGTTTAAACTCAAGGATATGTCTTAGAGAGCTATTTGCATATATATAGTCCAACTCAGTTTTTAAAAATTGCTGTCTGAAACTCCATGCTGTGAAGATACTCCAGTCTATTTCAACATTTCAATATTGATGGGTATTTAGGCTTCTGCTGCTACAAATGCTGCTGCTGTGATGCTCTTTCTGTGTACATATATGTTTCTGGAGGGTAGATAAGACAGAAGGGAGATGGTTGGGTTGCAGGGTTGCATTCCTAGTCTTTTAAGACACCAGTAGGCCCTCCAAAGTGGCAGACCCCATACATGGTCCACCAGCAGTCTCTGAGGGCAGTGTCCTTATACTCTTGGTGGTATCGGATACTATCAGGTTTTTAAATGCTTTCCAATTTGATGGGTGACAAATGGTATCTCATTTGACTTTCACTTCCCTTTGGATTCGATAGGGTTGAGCGTTCTTTATAATAAATTTGCAAGCCACTTTTCATGCTCCTGTGGATTGGTTGTTGGTATTCTTTTGGCCTTTAAAAAGTTGATTCTTTTGCCATGTAAAAAATTTATCTTTTTAAAATAAATAACCATTTTAGGTATTATTGACATGTAAAAAAAATCACACTTACTTAATGTACACAACTGGATGAGGAGTAAGCAAGTACCATGCAACATCATCAAGTCCATAGCATATCTGTCACCCCCCAAATCTTCTCCCACCTCTTTCCTTTACCATTTTTGAGTGTGTGGTAGTAAAGACATTTCACATATACTATTTACCTTCTTAGCAAAATTTGAGTAGATGATGCAGTGTTGTTAGCTGTAGGCACTGTGCCACGGGGCTGTCCACTAGGTCTGCAGAGCTTATTTACCTTGTATAACTAACTCTGGGAGCTGGGGTCATTTTTCCTTTTTCCCTCTCTACTCCTCTCCTAGCAACCACCCTTTTACTCCTTGCTTCTACATACAAGTGACATCATGCAGGATCTTTCTTTTTGTATTTCTTTTCATTCAACATAACGTCTTCCAGGTTCATCTATGTTATTCCAAATGGTAGAATTTCTTTCTTTTTAAGGCTAACGGTCCATTGTGTATATAGACAATATTTTCTTTACTCATTCATTTACCAGTGGAACTTTGGGTTGATTTTATATCTTGGTTATTGTGAACAATGCTGTAATAAACATTGGGGTGAATGCAGGTATCTCCTTGAGATCCTGATTTAAATTTTCTGGGTATATATCCAGAAGTGGCATAACTGACATAAAATAATTCTATTCTTAATTTTTTCAAGAACTTCCTTCCTCTTTTCCATAATGACTGCACCAAGTTAAATTTCCACCAACAGTATACCAGTTTTCCATTTTTCTCTGCATCCGCACCAGCATTTATTACCTTTCTTTCTTTCTTTCTTTCTTTCTTTCTTTCTTTCTTTCTTTCTTTCTTTCTTTATTTATTTTTCGAGACAGAATCTCACTTTGTAGTTCAGGCTGGCCCTGAGCTCTCTATGTAGCCCAGGCAAGCCTCGAACTCAGCAATCCTCCTGCCTCTGCCTCTGCCTCTGCCTCCCGAGTGCTGGGATGATAGGCGTGAGCCACCACACCTGGCTGTTACCTTTATTTTTAGTTTAGTTTAATTTTAGTTTTTTTTTTTTTGACAGGATCTTGCTTTGTAGTTCAGGCTGGCCCTGAGCTCACTATGTAGCCCATGCTAGCCTTGAACTCTTGGCAATCCTCCTGTTTCTGCCTCCTGAGTGCTGGGATTACAGACGTAAACCACCACGTCCAGGATTGTGGTATGTGGTACCAGGGATTGAACTCGGGACCTTGTGTTTGCCAGGCAGATCCCAGGGCCACTGAACTAAATCCCTGGCCTGTTACCTTTATTTTTAACAACAGCTTTCCTAAAGGCATGAGGTAACATCTCACTGTGGCTTTGACATGGCTTTTCCTGATGAACAGTAAGGAGCACTTTCCCATGTGCCTGCTGGCCTTCTGTGGGTCTGGTTTGTCTTTGGAAATCATCACTGTTACCTGGCTGGGATGCTCACAAGGGCTGGGATAGGTGGGATCCCACAGCACTATGTAGGTGGCCGGGAAGCTTCAGACCACTGTGTGCCTCTTACAATTGGGTGAGAATGGGAAAGTACCCTTAGAAAGGGCTCAGATTGTTGCCTATTTATGATCCTTTTCAGGTTCCCCATGGTATTAGAAGACTTCTGATGCTATAGTTGGTACTAGCCTGGAACCCTCAAAGATAGGAGGGCCCTCATCAACTGGAGACTGGATAAAGATGATGTGGTTTTTATAATAAAATGGAGTATTACTCTGCCATAAAGAAGGACAGGTTTCATTCATTTGTGTGCAAATGGGTACACCTGGAGGACCCACTAATAAGTGAAATAAACAGATCATAGATATGTAAACACCAGATCTTTTCTTTGGTACAAGAACCTGTAGATGTAAATGAGTTCTAGAATGTATGATAGTTTTTTTTTTTTTTTTTTTCTTTTTGAGACAGGGTCTCGCTTTGTAGTTCGGGCTGGCTCTGAGCTCACTATGTAGCCCAGGCAAACCTGGAACTCAGCAATCCTCCTGTCTCTGCCTCCCAAGTGCTGGGATAACAGGCGTGAGCCACCACACCCGGCACTGTGGTGTGTGGTATTGATTGCTGGTGGGCGTGAGTCTCCACGCCCAGCATTGTATGTGGTTTGAGGGGATCGAACTCAGGACCTTGCGCTTGCGAGGCAGGCGCCAGAACCACTGAGCTAACCCTCCAGCCCTGTATGATAGTTTTTGTAAAAGAGGAAATATCCAAAGGGAATTTGGTGTGGAAATGTAATGAGGGGAAAGAATAAATATGATTTGGAAAGAAAATGAAAGAGCCTATATATAAGGGGTGGAGGGTGGGTAGGGATGTGGGTAAAAAATGAGAATTAACTTGTGTCATATACTGGTACAAATTCCCCAAGTTGTGTGTGAGCTATACATAAAATGTACCAATAAAGAATTGAAAAAAAAATTTTTTTTTTTGAGACAGGGTCTCGCTTTGTAGTTCAGGCTGGCTCTGAGCTCACTATGTAGCCTAGGCAAGCTTTGAACTCAGCAATCCTCCTGTCTCTGCCTCCCAAATGCTGGGATTACAGGCATGAGCCACCACACCCGGCACTGTGGTATGTGGTGTTGATTGCTGGTGGGCGTGAGTCTCCATGCCCAGCATTGTATGTGGTTTGCGGGGATCGAACTCAGGACCTTGTGCTTTCAAGGCAGGTGCTGGAACCACTGAGCTAATCCTCTGGCCCAAGAATTGAATTTTTCAAAAAATCCAAAAAGATAGGAGGGCTCAGAACTCACTCCACCTCAATTCTCAACCAGATGTTGCTTCCACACGTAGCTGTGCAGCAGTGAATGTCCTCGTCTCGGCCCTGGTTTGATGTATGGTGAGGCTCTATTGGCTTCCACCTTCTGGAGCTTCCACAGCTGAGTGCCTGTCATGTGCAAGTTTGAACCAAGCACAGTCGTCACAGCCCCTGCTCTGCTGCACTGGTAGATGCCCGCATACAGTTCAATGACTCTCCCCAACCGCCCCCTCCCCAAAACTCAGGATCTCTGGGATTGGCCCTCCTGCTGCACCTGTGACCCTGAGTTCCCTTTTTGGTCTACTCTGGAAGCTGAGACGTGTCCCAGTCAGGAAGACCCCACTCTCCTCAGTACTCATGCTCTTGCCACAGTGTCCACACCCCTGGCCCTCAGAGGATGATGGGTAACAGGTGCCCACACAGGGCATTATCCCTGGGCTGCGAGGGCCAAAGTCAGCCCAAAGCTCATCAACCTTGGGTACCCTTGTCCAAGAGCCATGAGTGTGACAAGGGCTTTATGAAGGTCAACAGATTACATTTTGGTCAAATTCTATTACATTTCCCATTTATTGCCAACATTTAATACTGAAAAATCCTAATGGTGACCCGATTCCCTCTTTTGAATTCCAGCCCTCTCAGATAACCTATCTCTTGAGGTGATGAGCTGGTGGTACCTGAATTCATTACTGCCTGATTAATTATGCTGCCTTTGTACAAGAGGAACAGGGACTTCAATGAGCCGTAGCTGCCATCCCCGGGCCCCGTTCCCTCAACAGGCTGGCTGCTATCAAAGAGCCTGGCCCCTCGCCCAGTGCGGGGTTTCCGGGAAGCTGGGAGTGGTGCTGGTTCGATGTGGCTGCCAGCATTCAGAAGGCCTGGAGCTTGGGGCCCTTTCTGCAGTCAGGGGAGAGAGAGGGCAGCCAGGTCAGAAGTTCAGAGTGTCGATTTCTGCTCTGTTTGGGAGAGGCCTGGCTGGCAGGGAGGCCGTCCCCAGGATCCTGAACTGCCTGTCACATCGACAACCTCTGAAGGAGCGTCGCCCTTCAGGAGGAGTGTCTCTCTTGGGATACTTGGTCACTTTGGTGAAAGTAAAGGTTTACTTGCCAGCTACCCAGTCCTCTGCATGGGGCAGTACCCTAGTGGGCATCATAGCATAGTCCCGACACGTCACAGGGGAGGGCAGCAGCTGCAGGCACCAAGGGCACTTCTGCCCCTGGACTTGGCCTAATCATTGACATACAGGGTCCTTTGTCTTACTCATCCTGCGTTCATCAAGGTCTACAAAGTTGGGACACAAGATTACACTTGCTAAGGTGTAGAGTCCTGTCTTTTTTTTTTTAAGAAGAAAAGACATTATGTTTTTTTTTAACATTTCTCTTCTCTGTCCTCTGTCTGACCCAGCACAGCATGTGCACACAAGCATCAGACAGGCCATGGACTGGCCTGAATGTCTCCTGGGCCTGGGCCTCACAAGGTATGGGTTTGAATCTTACCCTTTTGTGACTGTGCTGTGTGACCATGGCCTGATTACCTAACCCCTCTGAGTTTTTTATTTTCAGGGAGAAAGTGCTGCATGTCCCACTGGGTGGTTATGACAGTAAACTAAGATCACACATGAGAAGTCCTTTTTGTTGTCCCACAGTGGCTCCTAACATGGGCCAGCTGGACTGAGCCGCTTTGATACTACTGTGTCTATACTGGACAACCGAGCTGGCAAGCACTGGTTTTCACCTCTAGGCTGTGTGTGAACGCATCACCTTGCATCAAATCTGTCCCTAACCCTCAACCCATTATGAAGCTTCCGGGACTAGGCCCACATGTGTTTATACAAAGCAGTTGTATAAAACCTTGTTTCTAGACCACACTAGAGCAGTTCAACCACCAGCTCTGCCTGGGCTTGACTTGGCCTCTCACAGGCCACCTGGCAGGTGGCACTTCTGCTAGGCAGGGTGGAAGAATGCAGGTGCCAGGAAGGCCCAGGACAGTTGCTCACATTCTGTGCAGGAGGAGGCATGGTTGCAGAGGGGCAGCCAGGAAAGCCATGAGGAGTCCTGTGGCATTTCTAGAGCACCACATATGGTGGTGGGCTGTGGGCAACCAGAAGCCAGGACTGGAGCTCAGTCAAGGGAATGGTCTGGGTCCAGTTGTTCAGATAGTCACAAGTCAATCACCAGAACTCTTTAGTCAAGAAGTCCTGCAATTTGGACACTCCACTTTGGCCCATGGTACAGACTAAGAACCTACATGGGGCAGGGTGGGGCATCTGAGCCTCCGTCTGGAGCCTGGTCGCCCACACGTACAGCACATAGGTAGATCCTGCAGAGATGAAGTGGCTGGATCCCAGGAAGAAAGACCTACTAGCTGGGATCTTTTCAAGATAAGAGTGAGTCTGAGCTAAATACATCAGAGGAGAAATGTGGGCGTGGTCTCATCACAGTTTGGTTGTTGCATGTCCCTCAAATGTCCATGTTAGGGGATTAGGCCCCCAGTGACACAAGAAAGTGATGGTACCTTGAAGAGGTGTGACCTGGTGGGAAGTCATTAGATCTTTGCGGGTGAACAGTCAAGTTTCCCATCCCTGAGATACAGTACTAGACATGAACAGCTTAATTAAAGAAAGGGGAGTTAACTGATCTCACAATCCCAGAGAATTCAGCTATGGCCGGCTGCCTCCAAGGCAGGAACATCATGGCAGAAGGGCACAGTGGAAGAAAGCCACTTAGTTCATGGTGGCCAGGAAGCAGAGCAGGGAACAGCATCAGACAGGAAAGGCCCAAAGACTATATATAGTTCCAGCATCACACCTGCATGACCCACCCAGACATAGCTGGGAACATGCTTTACTAATCTCTAGGCATTACTTAATCTATTGAAATTGACATATCATTAGCAGTCAAAAATGTTTGGAGTTGTAGAACCTCAAATCCTTCGTCACTTTCTTTTTCTTCCTTGTTACAAAGTGAGTAGTTTTACTCTGTAAGACACTACCACCATGGTCTATGGTCTTGCCATAGGCCAAAAGCAATGAGGCCAGTTAATTAAGGACCAGAACCTCCAAAACTATGAGTTGAGATAAAACATTTCTCTTTCTAAGTAACTATCTCAAGATTTTTGTTTATAGTCATAAAAAAACTAAGGCAGGCCTCTGAAATCCTCATTTTCGACAGCTGAATCTATGATGTTCAAACTATGAGGCTTCTAAGGGAACTAATTTGGAAAGATATAAAGATATCCAAGCCACTTAATTAATAATGTAACTTTAGTGTCCAAGTGTCTAAATGCATGCACAAATATGAGCCTTCCTTCTCTCCCTTGCCCCACTGAGCCACAGGCAAAGAGCACAGAGCTCACTGGGGGGGCATTTTCTCAGCAGGGGAGATGGGCCTCTTCTGATGTATAGATGTGACATTGCCACAAGGCCTCTGAAAAGAGAAAAGGGACGGAAAGAAGGGCAAGGATCATACTTACCACCCTTTGTAGTCCACTACTGCCCATGGCACTGGCAAGAGTGTAAGAGATTTGCCCAGAGGTTAAAGACCAGCTGTTACAGACTAAATCGCACACTTCTAAAACTGATATGATGAAGACCCCCAGTATAAGTTATTTGGAATCACAGTCTTTGAGGTAATTAGGTTTAAATGAGATCATGGTGGGAGGGGATCCTCATGACAAGATTAGTGTCCTCATAAGAATAGATACCAGAATTCCAGCTCTCTGCTTTGTGAAGACAAAATAAGAAGGCAGCCACCTGCAAGACACCAGGACTTGGCCATGCTGGCCCCTCAGCCTTGGATATTCCAGCCTCTGGAACTGGGAAAAATAAAATCTCTACAGTTTAAGCCACCCAGCCTGTGGTATTCTGCTTGCAGCCCAAGCAGACTAAGATACCAATGAATGGTCTTCTCTTTTATCCCTGTCTGATTCTGAAGCCACACTACTGGTTAGAGGACCAGAAGATCACCTTGCACCAGCCAAAGATGACCTTTACACAGGATTTGCTTCCTGGTGGGTATGTGAACCTTCCAGAAACTGCCAAGGAAATGCCAGCACCCTGGTGGCCAGAGAATCCCACAAGAATCAGGGCTTTCTCTCACCTCTCCAGGCATGATTTTGTCACTTGCCATTAGGCAACAGCTGGTGCAAAGTCCCCAGAAGGGGAGAATAGGGAATCACAGGGTAGAAGGGGTGCCAGCCTTCAATGCTGCCAGGACACCTGGGGATTCTAGCTCATGAGCAGAACATACACAAAGGCTGAAATGTGCTCCCTCAGTTTCCATGCTTGCTCCACAAATGCCATCTCCAAACTGGAGGCATCTAGAAATTCTACTTCCAGCAGCCTGATAACATGGAATAGCACCAGACCAAGAGTCCAAACACATGATGTCTACAGATCAGCTTCTTGATTTGGAAAGTGGGGTTTAGGGGCAAGCTATTCAATCTCTCTGAGCCTTGACTTCTAATTTATAAAATATATGAACGCCTGTCCCACTGAATTTTTATAAGGATGTATGAGATTAAAAAATAACAGAAATACTGAGTGTGTTGGTGCATGCCTGTAATCCTGGCACTGAAGGAGGCAGGAAGAGGGCAAATTCGAGTCTTGCCTGGGCAATTTAACAAGACCCTGTCTCAAAATAAAACAAAATAGGCTGCTGATGTATCAAAATCCATTCTTTTTCTCCCTACTCCACACTTTGGCCTCTATATCTGCCAATTTGTTTTTAATTTTTTTTTTCTTTTAAGACAGGGTCTTGCTTTGTAGTTCAGGCTGGCTCAGAGCTCACCATGTAGTCCAGGCAAGCCTCGAACTCAGCAATCCTCCTGTCTCTGCCTCCTGAGTGCTGGGATTACAGGCGTGAGCCACCACACCCGGCACTGTGGTATGTGGTACTGATTGCTGGTGGGCGGGAGTCACCACGCCCAGCATTGTATGTGGTTAGCAGGGATCGAACTCAGGACCTTACACTTGCGAGGCAGGCACTAGAACCACTGAGGTAACCCTCTGGCCCAATTTGTTCTTAATTTTATAAGTATTTCACAAAATTGGTCAGAAAGACCAGAGATTTAGTTCAGTGGTTCGGGTGTCTGCCAAGCAAGTGCAAGGTTGCTGGTTTGATCCCTATAACCACATACAACAATACCGGGCGTGGTGCCTCACACCCACCGTCAATCAGTACCACATACCACAGTGCTGGGCTTGGTGGCTCACACCTGTCATCCCAGCACTGGGGAGGCAGAAGCAGGAGGATTGCTGAGTTTGAGGCTTGCCTGGGCTACATAATGAGGGCCAGCCTGAACTACAATTAGCCAGAAAGAAAAAATTTTCCCAGTCACTTTTTTTTTTAAAAAAAAGATGGAATAGTATTTTGGAAAGAATGTAGAGCTGAAGTCAGAAGGAATAAGCAAACAATGCAATAGTTTCGATTTTAGGTCAGGAGTAAAACACTTATGTAGTAGTTCTTTTGGCTATCTCAAGCAATCACCTTCCCTCTTCAGAGCTTCAATTTCATTTCACATGTTGGGGAAATGAACCCCATTTCATAATATTTCTGTTGAAAAATCAAGTGTTTTAAATAAAGGCCTGGCAGAGAACAGAACAGTGACAACAGTTTATAATAACTGCAGACTGCAGATAATGTGATACCTAACTCCTTGTGTTCTTATAAAGATTCCAGGACTACACACACACAGAGACCACTTACTATAGTCCCCACTCATTTTCAGTTGTTAAGCAATTGGTTATTCAAAAGAAAAGAGGGTTTCAGTTGTCCAATTGCTGCTTTACAATTTGGAAAAAAAAAATCACCTTTTTATCTGTGAACAAAGGATTTGATATCTGGAAACTTTAATGAGAAAGATATTTATTTCACAATCTCTGCAGAATTACTGGTTTTCTCTCCCGATGTGCTTACTCCATTAGTGAGATCCACATATGAGATTCCCCTCTGGTCAAACATCATAATTTCAAAACAAAAAAAGGTTACTCTGGACAAGAAGATCGCGTTTAACTAAGATAAGGTGCTGTGCAGGCTTTGCTGTCTGGTGCTCACTGTATGCAGGAATTTTCCCCACGGGGAAGAAGATGAGGTAGTCCGCAGCCTCTCTACATCTCCCAGCCCAAGAGGAGAGACAGCCAGGAGGTTAAGGGCACTCAGGACTGAGCTAAGAGATTTGCATTTCTGGGCATCCTTTGCTCCATTATTTAAACTAAATGGGCTGTGACATAGTCGGGGACAGGCAGCTCCCTGGCGAAGGGGTGTGACATGGCACTGCATTTAGGGTCTCACACAGCAGTCTCAGCAGCTGCGAGGGAGATGGGATGGTCTCTGAGAAAGGAGGGAAAGTTGGGGTGGGAGCAGATTTACCATCTTGGGTCGCTCCCCGGCTGACTCCTGTCTTTGCCTACACATTGACCCTCCCAGTCCTTAACCCCCAGCCCACCTCTCCAGTGGCGGGCACCTACTTGCCTTTCATTCACGGCTCTGTGCTTCTCCATCTGCTTTAGCCTTTGCCAGGGACACTGGGCTTTTTCCTAAGCATCTGTAGATACCCACTCAGCTATGCAGGGCTGGCTGCAACTTCACTGCTGTGTAGCCTTCTTCACCACCCAAAGTTTGTGGCTGTTTTATGCACCCATTGTGCCTAGAACAGTGCTCAGCTCATCGTAGCTACTCATTAAATATTTTGGGTACATTGAAAGGGAGAGAGAAATGAGCTCTGCAGGAAAAGTAGTTGCTGTCTTGTCAGGCTCCTGTGCCTCTGCTGGAGGGCACATTTTGAGAGTCAGACTGTGCACAGCCCTGGGCTCCATCCCCAGCACTCCAAAAAAAGAAACACAATCTAGAATTATAATGCACACTCAGTGCTTTTTAGGGTCCTTTCTTTTCCATGTCTGTCTTTTATTAGTATTAGTATTAGTGTCAGTGTTTTATCTGTGGGCTACATCAATTCCCGTGAGTATGGAAGGCTCAGGGACCCGGACAGAATGTGACCTTTTCTCTGAGCTGCTGGGAAAAGATGTCTGGCCCCACAAGCACACGGGACCAGCTATTCTGACTCCATTAAAATGAGAAAAATACACTGGTATTAACTGTCACTGATAGTGACAGATCTATGTGGTCACATGAGACCAGCCATCATTCTGTCTCAAAGCTGTCACTTTAGTCACTGTCGACATGATCTATCATCTCCTACCTCTGTTCTTTTATCTTTCTTATGCTTAGCTTGTGTCTCTACATGTAGCTGAATTTCAGTAATTTGTCTTATTTGACAATCTATGTAATTTGACAGCAGTATTGAGTCCACTTATGTTAATCTAATTCCTTCTACATTCAAGTTTAAATCTAGAGTTTCTACTTATCTTTCTATTCATTTCACCTACTCTGTATTCTTTTCCTTCTCTTTTTTGTTTGTTTTTGTTTGTTTGTTTGTTTGAGACAGGGATTCACTTTGTAGTTCAGGCTGGCCCTGAGCTCACTATGTAGCCCAGGCAAGCCTCCAACTCAGCAAGCCTCCTGTCTCTGCCTCCTACGTGCTGGGATTACATCCGTGAGCCACCACGCCCAGCTTTGTGGTGTGTGGTACTGATTGCTGGTGGGCGTGAATCACCACCCCCAGTACTGTTGTTTGTGGTTACCAGAGATCAAACCAGGGCTCTTGTGCTTGCTAGGCAGGCACCAGAACCACTGAGCTAAATCTCCAGCTCTCTTTTCCTTCTCTTTTGCCTTCTGGAGGCTATTTCCTCCTCTACTAGTTTACTAGTTATATAATTTTTATTATCCCTTTGGTAGTTATAATTTAGAATATGCTATGAACTGATTTGTGTCCCACCTCAAAATTCAAATGGAGAAATTAATTCTCAATGTGACTGTAGTTGAAGATAGGGCATTCATGGAAGTAATTATGATTAAAAAGAGTCATGAGGGTGGGGCCTTGATTTTATGGGATTACTGCACTTATAAAGGGACACAAGAATGCACTCCCCCTCTTTGGACACATCAAGAAAACAGTCATCTGTAAGACAGATAAAGAACTATTACCAGAACTTATTCATGCTGGGACAAAGATCATGGACTTCTCAGGCTTTAGGAAAGTGAAAAACACATTTCTTTTATTTAAGCCACTCAATCTGTGACATTTCACTATGGCAGTGAGGGTAAACTAAGAAAGATTACATTATGCATCCTTAGCATATTAAAATTTAAAACAAAATAGCAATTATATGATATCTTAACAATTCAAGGACTTTAACTTTTTTTTTTTTTTTGAGACAGGGTCTTGCTTTGTAGTTCAGGCTGGCTCTGAGCTCACTATGTAGCCCAGGCAAGCCTCGAACTCAGCAATCCTCCTGCCTCTGCCTCCTGAGTGCTGGGATTACAGGCGTGAGCCACCATGCCCAGCACTGTGGTATGTGGTATTGATTACTGGTGGGTGTGAGTCTCCACACCCCGCATTGTATGTGGTTACCAGGATCAAACTCAGGACCTCGCGCCTGCAAGGCAGGCGCCGGAACCACTGAGCTAATCCTCCGGCCCAATTTTAATATATTTTAAGGTCTTCTATTCACTCCTCATCTTTATTTTGTCATGTGTTTTAATTGCTATTTATTTTGTTAAAATAAAATCTTACATTTTAAATCTATTTTCATTTAGATTTATCCCCTGTGCTTTCTGCATTCATATTTTCCTGCATTTCTACAGTTGTATTGTGATTATACTTCGAAAGGCTTCCTTTCACTATTTCTTTTAATGCACATTTACTAATCACAAATGTTCTCATTTTCGAGTCTCTTTTAAAATATCCTTATTTAAACTTCATTCTCGATAATTTTTTTTACCAGATATAAGATTCTAGATTAGCTTTTTTTTTGAAACAGGTTCTCACTTTGTAGTTCAGGCTGGCCCTGAGCTCACTATGTAGCCCAGGCAAGCCTCCAACTCAGCAAGCTTCCTGCCTCTGCCTCCTGAGTGCTGGGATTACAGGCGTGAGCCACCAAGCCCTGGCACTGTGGTATGTGGTATTGATGGCTGGTGGACGTGAGTCACCACACCCAGCATTGTATATGGTTACTGGGATCGAACTCAGGACCTTGCGCTTGCGAGGCAGGCGCGGGAACCACTGAGCTAAATCTCCAGCCCACCTAGGTTAGCTTTTGACATTGTTAAGATGTCATTTCATTGTCTTCTGACTTCCATAATTTGTGCCAAAAGTTTTATGTTGGCACTTCAGTAAAGGTAGTATATTATTTTACTTAGCTGTTTAAAAAAATTATCTCTTACTCTTTTATCTTCGGGAATTTTATTTCTCATTTCGATCTCAGTAAACACATACAATGCTGGGCGTGGTGACTCACGCCCACCAGCCATTAATACCACATGCCACAGTGCTGGGTGTGGTGGCTCACGCCTATAATCCAGCATTTGGGAGGCAGAGGCAAGAAGATTGCTGAGTTTGAGGCTTTCCTGGGCTACATAGTGAGCTCAGAGCCAGTTTGAACTACAAAGAGAGACCCTGTCTCAAAAAAAGAAAAAAAAATTTATAAATTATTCTAAAATCTCTGTCTGATAACTCTAATAACTCTGGGTATGTTTCTAATGTCTACTTCTCTTGATTTTGAGTCATTTAATCTTATCTCCTAGTATGCCTGGTAAATTTTGATCAAATACTAGATGTTTTATATGAAAAAATATAGAATCAATGTGCTCCTGTGGGTGATACTATCTTTCTCCAGAGATTTCCTTTTACTCTTGTCAAGAAGTTAGGAAGAGGCAGACTATGTTGATCTGGAGTAAATTGAAAGTGTAATTTTGTGAGAATTGATGCTTACTAACTTATCCTTACTATTAGTAGGCTTTTCAGAGACCAAACCCAAAACCTCAAAAGTCTTCTAGATCTACCTAGTTCTTCTAGATCGTCAAATCTTTTCTGAGCTTCTTAACCTTGAAAGCACTGTTCCTAAAAGCAACTGCCTTGAGGTGCAAAACAGAGCCAAATATAGGCCCATCTTTCTCTGTTTCCCTTCTCTCCAGGAATTTGCCCCCTCAAGTCTGGGTGATTCTCTAACATTTTTAAATGGGTTTTAAAAATTATCTTAGCTGTTCTAACCATTTGAGGTAGGAGGTTTTGTTTGATCTAAACTGGTGTTCCAATATAAGGATGAGAAATCTCAAGCATTCTGTTAGCATCATTCCTCACCTATAATGGTGGTTAGCACAAAAATTGAGGTTAAGAGTATTGGCTTTGAAGTAATAAATTCCATTTGAGTAGGTTCTAAAAGAAGTTGGTAAAACTGGTTAAAAGAGTCAAAATTATAGTTTTCTGTTAAAGTAAATTATTCTAATTAAATTAGTATACAACTTTAAGCAATCATACGATATATCACATTTCTAATACGTTTCCCACACTGAACTGAATCTTTAGTTTACAGCAATGAGAAATAGGGGAGCTCCTAGCATTCCTGGTTCTCTGCCAGGCTCTGAATCACCTTTCAAGATGCTTGACAAGTTCCTAAGAAGACATCGTGTTTGACTCTGCATCATACTCAGATAAATCCACTCAACAAACATAGATCAGCCAACTTTAAAGAGTCCTATCTTACTCATCCAAAAGTTCCAGAAATTGTTTTTAAAGTGCAAACATCCATAAAAATGAGAAGGTAAAAGAGAATAGACAGAAAAAGTTTGCACAATATTGTAGAGAAGTGAAACAGCCAGCTACTTGTCAACTGGCTACTGTTGTAGGCTTTACCTTAGTAGGTAGTTCATGCCTATGGGGGAAACACCATCAAAGCACAAAGTTAGACATGTTATGGTAGAGTTTCAGAGTGAATTAGTGAATCTGAAACGTCAGACTGAATACTGGACCTTAAATGTGCAAACTATAGAAAAGGAGGGAAGACTTCCGTAGTTGGATAGGCTCAGGCACCTTCCATGGACACTCACCCTTCTGAATGTTTCATTGCCAAGTCTGGGCATAACCATCAGCAAATGCATAGCTAAGTCTATTTAGTGAAATGTCTTGGGAACTGAATAAGTAAAAATAAGTCTATGAGCACAAGAGATCATTTTCTAAGAAAGCCATAGACTGGCTGACAGAATCATGCATTGATGTCCAAACACAACTCTGAGATTCAACACCAACAGCTCAAGCTGGCTTGCTTCAGCTAACAAGGACAGGAATTCTATGGAGAACTTTCTGGAAAGACAAATATAGAAAGCAAAGATGGTTTCCAGCAGGCAATTATCACAAAATCTGTTTGGACTAAGTGGGTCTTCCTTGTAGATCTGGTCCAACCATCTTATCTCAAAGAAGATTAACTGAACTGACACCATTCAGAGAGTTTCTTCCTGCCTCTCGGGATGCATATCAAATCTCAGTTCTTCTGTAGAGCCTTCCCTGTTTCCATTTGCTGACTTCCTTTTTGTTATTTTCTGATCTAATCTCTAGGGTGTCATAATTTTAAGAGTGCAAGCAAACCATCCTTAATAAGATGTGTTGGATGAATAAGTTAGAATGAATTGTGCAAACTGTGCAGCCTCTGTCGTTTTGAGCCTCAACCCAGGCAATTCATCCAGGCTTCAACACAGATCATAAGCTTGAGAGTTTCCCCCCCCAAAAAAATTCAAATATAATAAGAAACAGAATAATATAATAAACCACTAAGTCAGTATTAAAAATGTTCAAGCTTGCCGGGCGTGATGGCTCATGCCTGTAATCCCAGGACTCGGGAGGCAGAGGCAAGAGGATTGCTGAGTTCAAGGTTTGCCTGGGCTACATAGTGAGCTCTGGCCCATCCTGAACTACAAAGCGAGACCCTGCCTAAACAAAAACAAACAAACAAACAAACAAAAAACTACTTAGAAATAAATTCTAGTTATATTATCAATTAATCTGGAGATATTTTAGGATGTATTTGCAAAAGATGAGTTTAAAATGGAACCACTGTGCCATTATTCCTAAAAAAAATCTGAAAACACTTCTTAAACATTGAATACTTCATCAGTATCCAAATTTATAACTGTCCTATAAATGTCACATTTTAAATCATGTGTTTGGTTCAGGATCTAAATTTATTGTTTTCCTTGCATTATTGAAGAACTGTTTCATGTATCTTGCTTTCCCAAGCTCTGTATTGTTTTGATTATGTCAGCATATTGTTTAGCATGTTTGCCTATACTTTGTATCTGCTGTACATAGAAAGTTGATGTAAAACTTAATCAGAGTAAGGTTTGCTGTGTGGGCCTCAAGGAGATGAGGGATGTCTAGGCCATTTCATAGTACTGAGTCTTCTATTAGAATGCACATAATTCTGGGTTCTCTCTTTTTACATTAGCAGCCATTACTGATCATGCCTAGGTCCATTAATTCATTACAGATCCAAAATGGTGGTAGTCTACCCATTCTTCCTTTTTCACTTATTAACTGGAAATACTTTTAGAAGGAGGAATTTTCCCTCAGATCCCATTAAAGCTCAACTTGAAAACAATTTAACCAGGCCTGTGCTTTCTCTTCAGCTGGAATCCTTGCTACTTTAAGCAAATCTTCATTTATTCTTTATTTTCTAGTCAGGACTGAACCAGAAGAAGGTGGGCCTGACAGCTGGCAGGAAAACATTCTTGCTTGGTTCTTCACCCACCAGTTTGCTGAGAAGGGCCTGCTTGCCCTGAGATTTTCTTAAAGAAGCATTGCTCCAGGGCTCACTCTAAAAGTCTGGCCTTTCTCTTTGAAAATGTTTTCTCCTGTAATTAAGGGATTTTCTAATTTGAGGAATAGATAAAAATTCATCAAATTTATATTTTCAAAAAGTCATAAACCTGAAGCTGCTAAGATCTAGCTCCAGGGAGATCCTGAATTGAGGAAGGATGCTAATCAGGACAGAATTTAAGACAATAGTTTATCATCTTCATTCTCAGGAAAGAGAATATCCTAAGGAAATGCCAACTAACAAAGTAAAATCACTCACTGATTTTGCATTTTGAGAAACTGACCAACTTTCCTGATCAAAGGCAAGTCTGAATCAAGGTTGGACAGATAAAGTAATCCTCCAGGGCACCTTGCCTTTGGGTCGACAAATTCCATGATTTTGAAAAAATAGGGGCAATCAGAGACTTCACCTGCTAAGGACGTGAAGGAAGCTTCTCTTCCAATATCTGGATTCTGTTACCATGTGCTCTGGTCCACGCCAATGCCAGGCTGGGAGAAGAGTGGTCCCTGTCCTGCCAACTGCAATGGTTAAAGAGAATTGCTACTTGGAAGGCATCTTATCTTTCTCATTAATTTTGTAAGGCTGGAAACTAGAGGCTATCCAGCTGAGTGTTGGTCCACCTAGAGGACGTAGCAGGTGGAAAGGATCCAGGCCTCTCTGAGTCTCTGCTCCCTCTGCTGTACCTCAGGACTCAAGACTCAAGCCTTGGGAAAATCCTGACCTCCATCAGGCCACTCCTCACAGGCTTTATGGATTGCTTAGTGGCTGTGCTATGCCTCAGTTTCTCCAATTGTAAAGCCATACAGGACTGAATCAGGAAGTTTTTCCGAAACCTCTTGTCTTCTTGACTCTGGGGACCCACCTATCAGAATGGAGGTGGAACTGGAAAAGCCTTCAAGGCTCGGTCCGAGCTGGAACCCCAGGACTCTGCCTCGCCCTAGTCCTAGGCCCCAAACTTGCCTTTGGCCTGGGCGGGGTGCTGCGCGTCTCCGCAGGGTTCCGGGAGGCTGGGCGGGCGGGCCCGCCGAGCAGCCCCACAAGAAAGACTCGTTTCATCCCCAGCTGGCAGAGGCTGGGCGAAGCAGACTTGTCGCGCTCCCCGAGGTGCCCCCATCTCTCCGCCCCCGGCGTAGTCCCGCGAGGGTCCTACGAACGCCAACCTGAGGGCAGAGTGGCCCAGGCCACTCCCTCCTTACTCCCCGCCCACAGGTCGCGTCCCCGGGCCACACCCGCGCTCTGCCGGGCCATTTCCGGGCCGTGACTCGGCGGAGCCTAGGCGGGGGAGAAAGCAGAAAAGGGGCGGGCAGGACAAGGGCTGCGGACCCCAGCCTAGGAGCGCGACACCGGCCCGCGGCTCTGGCCGCCTGCAGCCCCTGCTCAGCTGCGTCCCCGTTGGTCCCAGGTCGTCCTGCAGAGCCGTCTGGAGCTGGAGTGCTCAGGCGACCCCAGGCGACAAGACCCTCAGGCTGCAGCTCAGTGGCACAAGCGCGAGGGCCTCGGCTCTACCCCCGCCCCCTTGGACGGCTCGGCGCGGTCCCCTACCTCTCCGCTGCGCATTTTCAGCTCGTTTACTGATCGGTTAGAGAGCTGGGCCCTGGGCTGCGTCGGGGGCCCCAGACAGGGTCGATCTGCAAGGCCGGGTTAGGACCCAGCGGCTCAGGTGCACGGGCCTGGAGGCTGCAAAAGCCCGCTTGGGGCGGCGGCCAGAGATTGGGCCGCCCAGGTACAGAAGCTCCTCTCCTGCTGCCATGGGACCTGGGACCCGCCCGGGCTGTGATCGCTGGGCGCGCATCTACCACGCACCGCGCCTTCCCTGCAGCAGACCAGCCTGGTGGTCCCAGGGTAGACAGGTAGCCTGGATCTCTCCCTACTCTTCCGTGGGCCACTGCGATCACCGAGAGGACACACATCTTTCAGTGCAAACGGGATCTTGGATAAAAAACACCCCTTTTCGCTAAAGGCACCTGTCTGCAAATGGCTGGAGATTCTTCGGATTTGGAGCCCGCCACCATTTGGTCTGGAAAATATCATAGGGCCCGTGCACACCTGAGAGTAAAGTACCCATAACCTCCAGTCTTGGTTTAGTCAGAAACCAGTCTGGAGACCAATTAAGAGAAACGCAAGCCCAATGCACTGGACTTGGCCTCAGGAAACCTGGGTGAGAGATTATGTCCTGTCTTTTAATCCTGCCTGACCTTGGACAACTTATTTAAAGTCTCAGCCTTAGAGGGTGCTTATGCATAAAAAGAGCCTGTCCTATCGATGCTTCCAGAGTACAGGGAGCACAAAATGCAGGAATTAGCAGCATAACTTTTTGCAGCTTTTGAAGCCCCACCCATGAGGGAGATTTTCTTTCTTTCTTTTTTTTTTTTTTTTTTGCTTTTTGAGACAGGGTCTCGCTTTGTAGTTCAGGCTGGCCCTGAGCTCACTATGGTGCCCAGGCAAGCCGCCGCGAACTCAGCAATCCTCCTGTCTCTGCCTCCCGAGGGCTGGGATTACAGGCGTGAGCCACCACGTCCGGCATTGTGGTATGTGGTGTTGATCGTTGGTGGGCGTGTCTCCACGCCCAGCATTATATGTGGTTACCGGGGATCGAACTCAGGACCTTGCGCGGCAGGCGCCGGAACCACTGAGCTAACCCTCTGGCCCAAGGGAGATTTTCTTATCACTTGGTTAAAGAATCATCAAAAATGCTAGGAGGGAGACAATACCATCCTTGAAGGAAGAGACCCCAAAGAACTTTTACTTTTCATCCCATAAAAACCGAATCTGATACTGGAGCAATGTAAAAATTTAAGCATCATTAGAAGCCATTTGTTGGTTCAACTTTCCATCAAAGATATGATCTTAGGTAATTGACTTCACCTCTCTGACTCAGTTTTCTCATCTGTAAAATGGAGAAAATTATAGCACCAACCTGTGGAACAGGTGAGAAGATTAAATTAGATAATCAATGTTAAAGGACTTGATGTAGGACTTGGCAGTTGGAATACATGATAAATACTACCGAGTGCCTTTTCTGTTTTTCACAACGGTTCCTAACCTTCTCCCTATTTTCATAGCAAAAATGTTCAAATATACAGAAGAGTTGAAAGAGTTATGCAGCAAACAACCACTTATATTCTGCAGTTAGCATTTTATTATTTTGCACTACCACATATTTGTTCATTTAGCCCGCCATCCATCTCTCATTCCCCCTGCTCTTGTGACAGTTGTGCAGCAAACTCCCTGACACTCAGTAACTTAAACCAACAGCCTTTTTGTTATGCTCATGGATTCTATGAATTAGAGATTAAATATGGCACAGTGAAGTTGGTTTATATATTAATCACTTTTCCATTACTGTGACAAAGTACTTGACACCAACAATTTAAGGAAGGAGAAGTTCATCTTGGCTCATAGTTTAGTATGTTCAGTCCATGGTCTACTGGCTCTAGGGTGGAGATGGTGTGGAGAAAAGGCCTGACAGAGGGTGGGCTGCTTACTGCGTGGCAACCAGGAGGCAGAGAAAGAGACTGGAGATGAGGACAAAAATATATCCTCCCAAATCGTGACTCACTTCCTTCAACTGTACTCTACCTCCCAATACACATTCAGTGATGAGCTCATCAGTGCATTGAGCCACTAGTGAATACAGAAGCTTTGTGATCAAATCACCTTCCCACAGTGCCCCCTTAGAAAACACGAGACATTTGAGGGACATTTTTTATGTAAATCATAACAGTTTGTCAGCCCCTCTTCTCAGTATGGTAACCTCAAAAGTAGTCAGACTTCTGTTCAGGCTTCCAAGTGTGAAGTCTGGAAAACACGGCAGAAGTTGTTCTTATAATTCAGCCTTGGAAGTTACACAGGATCAGTTCTTATTGGCCAAGCAGCCACAGGTGCTGGTGTGAGGCAGAGTCACTTTGTAGACTGATGGGATGGGAGATCTGTAGAGTTTGTGGTGACTCTGGTGCATTTGCCGGGGAGATCACAACCATTCTTGTGCAAAATCCTTATGCCCTCCTAAGGTACTCCCCTCCATTTTATTTCATTAAATCATGAAGCTCAGGCTGAGAGTCCAATATTTCTTCATATAAATCAAACCCAGATGTGCATAGTGCTTGTGAGGTATGTTTCCTGGTGCCCTTCTCGATTTAAAGACCTGTGTACCTAAAAACCTAGACATATTAGCTGTGCTTCACCACCATCACCCCTGACATCCATAAGAGCAGGATAGGAATAAGATAACCATTACTGCTATTAGAAGAGGACACATAGAGGGCACATAGGAAACAATGAACTACAGCAGTTCTCAAATGTAGGTGGGTACATGTTGCCAGTTCCCTTAAGGCTCTTTCTCCTTGGAAGTTGTTTTCCACGGCTCTGAGCTCTACCTGTGGGATCTTAGCTCTGCTCTCCAAGTCTTCCTTCCTTTTCCATAAGAAAAACCATGACTTCAGCTAGGTAGCCTTCTAAGCTTCCTTGCTGCTTACGAAAGTATGAAAGCTCAAAGGCCTTTTCATTTTAAACTAACTTGTCATTTCAGGCCATGTATATTCATCAAAACCAAATACTTGGGGAAGACTACTTTGTGAAGAAAAGAGCTCTATTTTGGCACAAAAGTTTTGTAGCTACAAGATCAAGGGGATGCATCTGGTCATGACCTTGCTAGAAGAGTTCTAAGGTGGTAGAGCATCACCTGGCAAAAGACGGGGCGCCTGTGTATGTCTGCTCTCTCTCTCCCTCCTCCTATAAAACCATCAATATGTAATGATGGGGCTCCACTCTGATGAGCTTATCTAATCCTAATCACCTTGCAAAGGCCCCGGTTTAACAGCACACAATAGGTGTTACATCCCAACACATGAATCCTGGGGGGGTGGGGCACAAATCACATCCTAATAGTGCCCAACTAATTCAACTCCTTCAAAACGTTGTGGATTTCTTATGTATCAATCTGTATCCATCCTTTGGAATCAAAACCATACTTATAAATTCATATTTTCAGTATAAGCTCTTCTCTACTTTGGGCTCCCAGTGAGGTTGCAGGGGAACACTGCCCTTAACATTCTTTGGGTCTACAAGATACCTGTTCACATCCTTTAAAGGCTTTTGTCTGTTTGAAAAGGTTTACAAGTCACAACCTTAAAACTCTACGAGAGCTTAATAAGACAGGGCAAAGCACTTACCTCCCCTTTACCCTGAAATGTTTTCCTACCAATGCCCTGGATTTTATCATTGACCTGAACTCAACTTGTCCTTGCAGATCTTCCACTGGGAGGAACATGGAAATGAGAAACAATTTCAGAACCCAGATAGTCCTGATTTCTAAATTCTGTTTTAAAACTCAGGCTTCCTTCTTTAGTTCATCTTCCTCTATCCATATCTTATGGTAATGCATAGCTAAAAAGAAGCCAAAAGATCCTTCTAACTTCAGTTTGGAAATCCCAGGCTGAGCTTGATTTGATGGTGGAGAGTTGGAGCCTCTCTGATCTGACCTATGAGTAGAACAACTGGACTGGAATGACTTGAAAATTAAGACAACTAAATGAAGTGATTCCATACAGCTCTCCATTCATGTGGCCTCATTTACAGTGTGGTGGCCTTGAGGTAGTTCAACTTCCCTGATGGCTTAGGGCTCCAAGCTCAAATGCTCCACAGAATTAAATGGACTTTTCTGATCCAGGCATGTAAGCATTACAATGTTGTTTCTACTGGCTGCATTAGTAGAAGTCACCAGAAGCCCATCCAGACTCCAAGAGGGAAATGGCGTGCCCATGAGAAGGAAAATACTCTTGTAGTCATGTTTGGAAAACACAATCTACCTCCCCACCTATTATAGCTTGTTATCTAGATGGCTCCCCAAAGCCTCTACCAACTTTCAGAGGTAGTTGCTTCTAAGGTGTGTGATGCTGGGTTATGTGATCCTGGGTTATGCAATGCTGAGATTAAGAGTGAGTGATTATTAAATTAGTCCACTGATTGGTTAAGTGTAGTTCTGAGTGTCGATAAAAGAAACACCCATGCTGGATGCAGGTGGCACCACCCAAAGGGCAAGTAGCCTGGAAGACAGAAAAGGCAGAGGCTTCTGCATTGTGCTATGCTGCTGCTGCTTCTTGGCTACTTTACTGCTTCACTGCCTTTTGCCTCCCACGAATTGTTTTTCATCTGCCATGCCCCTCTGCCATGCCACCCTGCCTCGGAGCCAGCCAATTAAAGACTGAAACCTACCAACTCTGAGTCAAAATAAACTTTTCCTCCCTTCACTTGTAGATATCAGGTATTGTGTCTCAGAAACAAACAAACAAAAAATAAAACTAGGTCACCATCAATATTTTGATGCATTTCAAATTAAGTTACAGACACAGTTATACCTCCTCAGCAAAAATACATAAGGGTGGGCCAGAGGGTTAGCTCAGTGGTTCCGGCGCCTGCCTCGCAAGCGCAAGGACCTGAGTTTGATCCCTGGTAACCACATATAATGCTGGGCGTGGTGACTCACGCCCACCAACAATCAACACCACATACCACAATGCCGGACGTGGTGGCTCACGCCTGTAATCCCAGCACTAGGGAGGCAGAGACAGGAGGATTGCTGAGTTTGCGGCGGCTTGCCTGGGCACCATAGTGAGCTCAGGGCCAGCCTGAACTACAAAGCGAGACCCTGTCTCCAAAAAGCAAAAAAAAAAAAAAAAAAAATACATAAGGGTTCCAACTGCCCACATTCTCACCAACATATGAAGTTGACAGTTTCACATTTTAATTACCCTGGTTGGTTTGCCTCAATATCTCATTGTGGTTTAATTTGCATTTCCCAGGTAACTAATGATGCTGGGGTATTTTTCATGTGCTTACTAATCACTCACGCTATCCTTTATAAGTTATCATTTCAAATATTGAACTCATGGTGATTTTCCTATTTCAACCTCCTGAGTGTTGGAATTAAAGGTGTGTCCCACCATACCCAGTGAAGGGTTTCAATTTTGAACTCTATTGGTTTTTTTCCTTCATAGTGATTGCTTCTAGTATATTAGATGTATGCCTCCTCTAAGTTGTAAAGATATTCTTTTTTTTTTTTTTTTTTTTGAGACAGGATCTCGCTTTGTAGTTAAGGCTGGCCCTGAGCTCACTATGTAGCCCAGGCAAGCCTCGAACTCAGCAATCCTCCTGTCTCTGCCTCCCAAGTGCTGGTATTACAGGCGTGAACCACCATGCCCAGCACTGTGGTATGTGGTATTGATGGCTGGTGGGCATGAGTCACCACGCCCAGCATTGTATGTGGTTACTGGGATCAAACTCAGGACCTTGTGCTTGCGAGGCAGGCACTGGAACCACTGAACTAAATCTCCAGCCCCATAAAGATATTCTTCTATGTTTTATAAGTTTCATAATTTTAGCTCTTGTATTTAGGTCTTTGAACCATGTTGATTTTCTTTCAGTACTGGGGGATGAACCAAGGGCCTTCAAACTGAGCTATATCCGCAGCCCTTTTTATATTTTAATTTTGAGACAGGGTCACACCAAGTTGCTAAGTGGCCTTGGTTGGGCTCAAACTTGCAGTCCTCCTACTGCAGCCTCCAGAGTGCTGGGATTACAAATGTGTGCCATTATATCAAGTCTGAACTGTTTTTTTTTAAATGTGATTTAAGGTAAGAATTGTGGATGTTTCTTCCCGTATCTACTTAGTTAAATCAGAACTACATGTCTCTTTCCTGTATGACTCTAGCTTAGAGATAAGCACATGAGAAAACAGTGCCATATTCAGAAGGCAGAAGAGAAGGACTTGCCACGATGGCCATATTTTGCTCTCTAAATATGATTCTATGCTGAAAATAGTGCACTTGGAACATTTCACGGAGAGAGAAAGAATGATGGAGACATGTCAAAGGGATACAGAAAGAGCTACCACTGTCCTACTCTGGTGAATTACAGTTCAGTGAAAAATACAGAAATCTATGAGTGGGTCCATAGTCATAAATAAATAATTGGGAAGAGCAGTAGAATGCCAAGGGTCCAGCCCAACGCCAAGGGTACAAAGAATGATGGCGTGAGGAAGTCAACTCATAACCAGCACAGTGATAACTAATTCACCCAAGAATCATCAGTGGATACTAAAACTAGTAGGTGGGGCTTGATGAGAAAGCAGATACTGAGCCTTAAAGCAGTATCATCCCACAAAATGTTTATCAGTTGTGAAGGTAAAAGGAGAAGCTTGGAGCCTACAGCTACACCATAGTCAGGTGAACATCGTCACTGAGGGGGTGACTGAAATGAGATGCAATAAGAAGAGCACAGCAGCCCCTCTGGGATATTCCTGCCCGAAACACATTACCTGACTCTAAACATGAGGAGACATCAGGCAAATCGGCTGATGGTCTATAAAATAACTGGCCTGGGCTCAAGGTCATGAAAAACAAGGGAAGGACAAAGGACGGTTCTGACTAAAAGATCTTAATGGCTGCACACATCTGCAATCTCAGCACTGTGGGCGGCTGAGGCAGGAGGATCACAAGCCAACTTGGGCAAGTTAGTGGCTTAGTGAGACCCTGTCTAAAAAAATTAAAATTCTTAAAAGATTGTGAATGTAGCTCAGTCCAAGAAATAGGGTTCAATTCCCATTGCTGAGGGGGAAAAAAGCCACAGTGAAAGTCAGTATTCTCTACAATAATAAAAATTTTGTATTCTGTACACTAACAAAAATATGTGTATTAAAAAAATAAAAGACATTGTCATCCCAGCACTCGGGAGGCAGAGACAGGAGGATTGCTGAGTTGGAGGCTTGCCTGGGCTACATAGTGAGCTCAGGGCCAGCCTGAATTACAAAGCAAGACCCTGTCTCAAAAAGGAAAAAAATAAAAATAAAAAAAATAAAAGACAAGCTCCACCCTGAAAAAGAATAAAGAAGTTCTTAGAACTGTATTCACTACTTCTCTGTAGGTTTTTGATTATTTAAAACTAAAATTATCTTTAAAGATATACAGATGGGTGGTAAGTACATGAAAAGATGTTCGACATCTTTGTCAGTAAGGAAATGAAAATTCAAGCAAGAATGTGACACCTCTGTACAGATACTAGAATCCCTAGGATGCAAAAACTGACAATACCACTTGCTGTTGAGAAGATGCCAAGCAGCAGGGACTCTGATTCATTGCAGGTGACAAAGCAAAATGCTGCAGCCACTTTGAAAGAGCCTGGCAGTTCCTTACAGAGCTAAGTAAGTGTGGCCTCACCATCCAGCCTAGCAGTCCTGCATTTCAGCATTTACCCAACTGATCTGAAAACCTATGCTCACACGAAAGTAGGCAGGTGTTTATGGATTCACTTGTCATTACCAAAAACTAGAAACAACCAAGGTGTCCTTCGGTAAATGGGAGGACAAGCAAAGATGCCAGACTTCTCCAAGGAACACTGTTTAGTGATATTTTTTAAAATGATGAATATTAAATGTTTGTGCTAAATAAAAGAAGCCAATCTGAAAAGGGTACATGCCACCATGTCATTTCATTTATGTGACATTTTCAAAAACATGCCACCATAGACAGTAGAGACATCAGCATACCTGAGTAGTCAAGTGCAGGTGACTTTTTGTAGGGTAATGAATATATTTTGTAATATATTGTAATGGTGGGTATATGATACTGCTATTATCAAATCTATAGAAATTTACAACACAAAGAGTAGATCTCAATTATGCAAATTTAAAAATCATTTAGGAGACTGGAGAAACCTAGAATAGAATGAATATGTGTTATAAAGCAATCTAACTATATTAGGAATCCATGAAATAGGCTGGGTGTAGCAATACATACCTATGAGCCCAGCACTCTGGGAGGCTGAGGCAGAAGATCTCATGTTTGAGCCCAACCTGGGAAACTTAGCAACTTAATGAGACCCTGTTTTAAAAATAAAACAACAAAAACTGAAAAGGGCTGAGGATGTAGCTCAGTACAAAGGCTTTGAAATATATGTATATATTTTTTCCTGTTTTTCTATTTTTATGCAACATTGACTGGATATACCTCAAATATGTTTTCTGTCCTATTTTTACAGAACATTGAATGAAACCCCTCAATTTGCTTTATATGAAATAACTTCACTGAAGAGGTCAGGGGAAAATAGTATGGATCTAATTAAACATGGAAAAGAGTAGAGACTTGAGACTAGGTCTGTAGGAACTGTCTATTAGCAGATCTAATTGGAAAGTCATATCTGATGGACGTAAGGGTCAATGATTATGGAACCACTATACTTTGGAATTAAACAAATAACTGTGTGGTGGATGGCTGGATCCTGTTTACAAATGAGAAATGGGAGGAAGTTAGAATGATCTGTCTGGTCATGTGTTAGAGTGGGAAACACTGGTATGAATTCGTCCTTTCATAATGTAATAAATATGGTTACCCACTGAAAAGCTAATAGAGCTGTGTATATCTACAGGTTATTATGCACAGCAATATTTTTCTTGCTCTGTCATTTGAGAGGGCCTAGAAGCAACAAGACTCCAATAGCAATGAGTGCACCTGCACCATTCTCTAATAAAGGAAATCCACGCGGCTAATTGTATGTGTCAACGTGACTAAACCATAGAGATCCTAGATATTTGGTTAGGTATTATTCAGGATGTGTCTGTGCAGGCATTTCCGGATGACATTAACATGTGACTCTCTAGACATACTGCTCTTTCCAATATGGATGATCATCATTTGGTCTACAGAAGGCTTGAAAAGAACAAAAGTGCTGAAATAGGAAAATATCTGAAGATGTCTTTGAGATTGATCTTCTCCTGTCTTTGAACAATCTTAGACTAGAATTTACCATTGGCTTTCCTGGTTCTCAGGCCTTTAAACTCAGATTGAAATTATAATATTGGCTCTCATGAGTCTCCATCTTGCCAACTACAGTTCTGGGACTTCTCAGCTTCTGTAATCATGTGAGTCAACTCCTCATAATAAATCTATCATCTAATCTGCCTGCCTATCCATCTATCTATCATATATCCTGTCCTCTTGATTATTTTTCTCTAAGGACTCCTGACTCATGTACAGAGAACCTGGGGCAGATGGCTATTTCCAAAACTAGTGTATAGGTAAGAAAACCCAGGAGCATTTCATAGTGCCAGGAAATAAGGAGGTGATCTATAAACATACAGTTATGGAAATACAAGAAAAGTACATAAGAACCAACTGAAAGGTTTCAATAGCAGAAGATGGAACATTTGATCAACAAAATAAATAGTATTCCTTTATAATTCAAATTACATTATAGCCATGAATCCATACTAGTCCATATAAAATTATTGGATAAAGGGAAAAAAGACTAATCTTCCATATAGAACTCTACCTAATTTATTTGTGTATTTAGTCCCCAAGAAGCTGAACAGAGCTCTCCACTCCTTAAAGATTACAGTATTGAAAAGGAAGAAAGAAGAGCTTTACAGTGAAAAAGCTGACAAGCCTTATGTTGGCCTGGAGAGCAAGGACATGTTGATAGGATATGCCCTTGATACCATTTTCTCAGGATGGCACCACTATTATTTCTACTACTACTATTACTTTTGCCATGTTACAACTATTATTATTTGTATTACTTTTATTACTATAGGAACTACTATTTCTACTACTACTATTCTATTACTACTATTGCAATTTTCTTTCTTTCTTTTACAGTACCAGGGATCAAACTCACAACCTGGCACTTGCAAGGCAAGTGGCAGCACCACTGAGCTAAATCCTTAGCTCAATTATTAATATTTCTGTAAGTAATATTATTCCACTACAACTGAAAACTATTTCTATTACTACTATACTTAGATTGCAACTATATTTCTGGCTGTTCTATTATGACTACTGTACCTACTCTATTACTGATTACCTCTACTACTACTACTTTGCAACTACTATTTTATACTTCTATTATTATTATAACTATTACAACTACTGTTTCTACTATTACATCACTTCTACTACTGCTATTATTACTACCATTGCTTTACCGCTAGCACTATTTCTATTACTATTTTTACTTTGAGTACTCCTATTTCTATTATAACTACTACTTCTGCTACTACTATTACTTATACTACTTCCATGATTACAACTGCTACTTCTAATAGTATTGTTACCACTACTACTCCTACTACTGTTGCCACTACTTCTTTTCTCCCTCTTCTTTCCCTTCTTTTCCTTCTCCTTCCTCTCTTCTTCCTCCACATCCTCATCTTCCTCCTCTTCATTCCAGACAGATTCAAGAGAGATAGGGTTGTCTTCTTTCCATATTTTCAGACTGTTAAGTGTACTGCCAAATGGACACTAGGTAGAAATATTGTAGTCTTTGTGACTAGAGTTTTTAGAGGTGTTGACAAGCACAACAAAGCAACTAATCAATTTCTGTTTCTGGTTAATGGAGTCCATCTGAAATTCCAAAAACTGCCTCAGACTTCAGCAACAAAAATAACTCTAGGAGATATTTAGCTCTTAAAAGTATTTTAAAATTAACAGACTTTATTGTTGTTATTTGTTGAGATAGGGTCTCGCTTTGTAGTTCAGGCTGGCCCTGAGCTCACTATGTAGCCCAGGCAAGCCTTCAACTCTGCAGTCCTCCTGCCTCTGCCTCCAGCGTGCTGGCCTTACAGGCATGAACCACCACTGGTACTGATTGCTGGTGGGCATGAGCCACCACACCCAGTATTGTTGTATGTGGTTACCGGGATCAAATCAGCGACCTTGTACTTGATAGGCAGGTGCTGGAACCACTGAGCTAAATCTCTGGCCCCAGACTTTAGAGAAGTTTTTAGTTTATTATAGAAGTTTTTAGAGAAGTTTTTAGTTTATTATAGAAAAGTTTAAGTGAAAGTGCAGGGAATTCACAAGTACACCTCACTCTCAGTTTCTATGTTATTAATGCTCTGGATTAATGCGCTACATTTTAAAAAAAATTAATGAGCAATGGCTGGGAATTTAGCTCAAGTGGTACCGCAACAACCTTGGATGTTCAAGGGCTGGAGTTCGATCCCTGGTACTGCAAAAAAAAATTAATAAGCAATTATGAATATGTTTTTATAAATTAAAGCCCATAGTTTACATTAGGGTTTGTGCTGTGTTGTCTGTTCTACAGATTTTCACCTGTATCCGACATTACAGTGTCATTCATTCCTCTCCCCTTCCCTCCTGCTAAACCCCTAAAATCCACTCATCTTTTTACCGTCTCCATAATTTTGTCTTATCCATGATGTCATTTAGTTGAAATAATATGCTATGGACATTTTCCGATCAGTTTGCTATACCTAGAAATATGCACTTAAGGTTCATCCACGTCGTCTTATGGCCCAATAGTCTCTTCCAATCTATTTTTGTGTAACATTTCATTGAATGGGATCCCTCTGTTTGTTTAACCATTCGCTATTGAAAGATACCTTGGTTGTATCCAAATCTTGGATAAATAAAGCTGCTATAAACATTCATGTGCAAAACGGCTGGGAATGTGCGGTGCCTGTGTTCCATCCCCCAGCACTGGAAAAAGAAAAAGAACAAGAAAAAAATGCATGTGCAAGTAGTTGTATGGACACACTTTCCACTCACTTGGGTAAGTAATAAGGAACAAATTACTAAATCTTATGGTTAGACAAATTTGTCTTATAAGAAACTATCAAGTTGTCTTCCAGAATGGCTGTATTTTGCATTCCCATTAGTAATAAATGAGTATTCTCACTTGTATTTGTCAGTGTCAGTGTTTTCTACATTCTAATAGGTATGCGTGGTACTGCTATCCTCCTGCCTCGTTCTGCTAGAGTGCTGGGATTACAGATTTGCACCAACAGATCAGATCCTGTCCTGTTAAGAGCTTCTATTTTTAAACTGGCTTATTTGTTGATTTTAAGAGTTCTTCGTGTATTTTGACTACTAGTCTTTCACCAGATATGTCTTTTGCACAGGCTTTCCCTCCCAGACTGTGGTTTGTCTTTTCATTTTCTTGTATATGTCTGTCATTGAGTACAAGTTCTTAGTTTTGATGAAGTCCTGCCCATCAATTCTTTCTTTTATGGACCGTGTTTTGATATTGAATCTAAAAGTCATTGCCAAATCCAAAGGAACCTAGATTTTCTCCTATGTTTTCTAGGAGTTTGTTTAATATTTTATATTTAGGGCTTTGAAGACTGCTTTTTTCAGTTTTTATTTTTTCTTAGTACATATTTGCAGTACATAATGATATGTTCTTCATGGGTATCGACACATGTACATAACACATCTTAATTCTTTTTTCATCTCTTTCTCTTCCTTTTTCTCCCTTCCCTTTATATCTTGGCCCCTTTTCTTTTCTAAAAGATACATCTCCCTATTTCCTGTTACCTATCTTTTATTTTGTTCTTGTAAAGCTTTGTTATGTAAGCATTATTTCAAGTGCTATTATGCTCTCAAGGTACATCTATTTTCCTACAAATGACTCAAGCTTATCCTTCCTTATTACAAAGTAGTACTCCACTGTGTGTATATACCACATTTTCTCTATCCATTCATCTGTTGATGGACACACAGGCTGCTTTCAGAATGTAACTATTATGAATTATGTTGCTATAAAGATAGGTATGCATGTAGGTATTCTTGTTTTCCAAGAAGATCTGTTAAACTGCAAACTTCAAGTAGTAGATGCACCATTAATGTTAGAAAAACCCAGGGAGAAAATGATAAATAAAAACTGAAGGTAGGGGTTGGAAACATGCACAAGTGTGGCAAGCAAGATTGCATCTTACTGGAAAGACTGAAAGTTCCTCTTTCATAGGAGACAGCAGGAATTTCTCCCCTAGGGATACGCTGCTTCCTCTCACATTTCCTTTCCAACCACGTGGGAAGTGATTTTATCAAGGGCAAAGTCAGGAATACAAATATTCATGCTGGAGGGTTGAAAGGCACTTCTGTCTCCATCTACGGGGTCATTCCTACCTCTGTAGGAAGAGTGGAAGAACAGATCTGATCACAGAAGAGAAAAAGGAAATCCATCCACGTTGTTCACCTTATGGGAACAGTAGAGGGGGGAAGAGAGGTGGGAGAATTTCAAATTATTCCTTGTTTGAGGTGTAATTATTATTATCTTGTTTCACTGTTTTTTCACATCTGATTCCAAGAAAAAGATCTCAAGATCACACTTCCATAACTTGCACTACTGCTTCAGTCAGAGGTGGAGACCAGGAAAGGGATAACTGTTTGCCTGGGCTGCCACCAGGCAAGTTTTCCCTGTGTGTGTGAGCCTTGTCCAAACCCCTCCTGGGGATGGAGCTGCACGTTCTCCAATTTTCCTCCTATTCAGGAGGAAACATACCCTCCACTGGGAAGCAGAACTGAAAGGACTGGGGTGGGGGAGCCAGGACGGAGCCCTGGCTTGAGTTGTCCTCTTGAGCAATGAGGAAGAGCAAGAGAGCTCTATTTAACTGTGCGGATGTACCTGAGGGACATCTGAAAAGCATGCATGCCAAAGCACGAGAGCAAGGGCTTCTGTTTCCTGGGGGTTCCCTGGGTTCTGTCTGGAAAGGGGCAACTGTGAAGATAAGTGGTCCTGCAAAGACCCTTCTTTCCGTCCTTCTCATGAAAATCTCTTTGATGATCCAGCGGGCCTTAGGCCAAAGGAAGGAAAGAGTTCATGAAAAACCATTCAAAGAACTAAAAATAACTCAATTATTTCTCAGCTAGAGTGGCTTTGCTCAAATCTTGGAAAAGCCAAGGGAAAAAAAACTTGAGAGCAGAAATCCATGGCAACAAGAAACCTCTGTTTATAGATAGCATCCTCAGGAAAGTAAGTATCCGGCTGCTATAGAGTAGAAGTAAAGGTGTGGGTATTCTTGTGCAGATTCATGTAACTTCCTTGGATCAGGAAACAGAAAGCCCAAACTCTTGTAATTTTTTTTTGCCATATTGTTTCAAGAGTTTTAAATAAATATTACAGTGTTATTACGATTGCTGAACTACAAACTGATTTTTATTTTTTCAAAACAGGGTTTCATTGTGTAGTTCAGGCTGACCTAATCCTCCTGTCTCAGCCTCCTAAGTACTGGAATCTTAGACTTTACAAACAGACTCTCTATGACATGTATTAATTAACAAGAAGGGAGGATAGATTGAAAGAGGTGGGTGTTAAGTGTAGATTCTAATTTCTACGTAAAATCACTGTGATATTTTCATTTTAATACTGATTTCCCACCTTCTTTGATTCTTTTCTAAAAACTTTTGATTTCAAACATGTAGCACAAGTTAAAGTGATCTATATTCAATATCTCTAAGTATTTTAAACCTCCTTATTTTAGAATCTCTTTCAGGTGGTTCTAGTTTTTCCAGTTCTTAGAATGTCAGTTCTTTGGCTTATTGCTAT
>PVIC010010457.1:0-23477 GCA_004025085.1 Thryonomys swinderianus
ACCGGGGATCGAACTCAGGACCTTGCGCTTGCGAGGCAGGCGCCGGAACCACTGAGCTAATCCTCCGGCCCCCAGCTTTTATTCTTAATAAAATCTTCATTCTTAACATTATACTGTGTAGCATTATACTGTGAAGCATTATTTGGCTTCAATCTACAACTTGAATTTGTTGTTAAACATAAAAATATTTATACAGGGCCGGAGGGTTAGCTCAGTGGTTCCGGCGCCTGCCTCGCAAGCGCAAGGTCCTGAGTTCGATCCCCGGTAACCACATATAATGCTGGGCGTGGAGACATGCCCACCAACAATCAACACCGCATACCACAATGCCGGACGTGGTGGCTCACGCCTGTAATCCCAGCACTCGGGAGGCAGAGACAGGAGGATGCTGAGTTCGCGGCGGCTGGCCTGGGCACCATAGTGAGCTGAGGGCCAGCCTGAACTACAAAGCGAGACCCTGTCTCAAAAGCAAAAAAAAAAAAAAAAAATTATACATTTTTAAAGCTAGTAGATTTTGTGATTGTTACAATATCTTGGAGTGTCGATTGTATATACTAAGAATAAAGCTAATGAGGATAAACAAAATAAAAATAAGTTATTATAAAGATTCCTAGCAATAAAGAACAAAAATTCCTCCCTCCTTAATTTTCTCTAAAGTAAAACTTTGCATGGCAAAACAAATTTTCTGTTGACTTCCATTTTAAAATCAGACACTCATTTCTATAAGGAAGAAAATTACCTTAAAGTAGGTTAGCCCACTAACAAACTTTCTTCCAGAATAAGTTACATGACCAATTGGGCTGGGGATTTAGCTAAGCGGCACCACTAGTGCAAGATCCTGAATTTGATTCCAGGTACCAAAAGAAAAGAAGTCTGCAACTATCCCACCTAGCACCAAGCATGATGATTGTGCATGCCAGCTAATTAGCAGCTTTCCTTGTCTCCAGATTTTATTTTTCTACTTACTGTAGTCATCTCCCCCCTCTTAAAAGAGACAAGAAAGAGCTAAGGAAGGAAGAAGGAAAAAAAAGTATTAGCTAATTAGAAGGCAGATCATTCCAGTGGATACAGTGAACTGACCTCAGGCACCTCACTGCATCTCTTCAAAACTCTGTGAAATATGCAATTAGTATTCTATGCTAGTGTGTCTGAGCTGTTTAAGTAGATTCTGAATGTTTAGCTATTAGATAACAAAAGAGTATCTTTTCAGAAGCTGAGGTACTTCTCTACATAAACTCACGTATCTTTAGTAATTGTCATATCCCATATTTGTACAGTTTTTTAAATGAAAATATTTTCACCTACATTGCTGTGATTTTATCTGTTAAGTCCATTGCTCAAAATGCCAGCAACTATTGCACTAAATGTCAAAGTGAAAAAATAATTTTTTTTCCAGAGTTACTTACAAAAATCTAAAACTCTTCCAGTGGATTTATTCTCCAATATGAGTCTATCTTTAATTATCAAAATTTCTGCTATTCATTTAGAAAGCAAAGATGACCATATGTATTTGAAATTCTGTGAAAGCTTTCACAAAATTAAGCACTAAATTTTTTAAAAATATCTTTATCATTTTATATTAGGCTTCAAAAAAATTCCAGGTACCAAAAGAAAAGAAGTCTGCAACTATCCCACCTAGCACCAAGCATGATGATTGTGCATGCCAGCTAATTAGCAGCTTAATCAAAAATTAGTTAGCCTTAATCAAAAATTTCTTCAAAATCAGAATACTTCACCCAGCACTCGGGAGGCAGAGACAGGAGGATTGCTGAGTTCGCGGCGGCTTGCCTGGGTACCATAGTGAGCTCAGGGCCAGACTGAACTACAAAGCGAGACCCTGTCTCAAAAAAAAAAATCAGAATACTTCACATTTTAAAATATTTGATCCTGGGCCGGAGGGTTAGCTCAGTGGTTCCGGTGCCTGCCTCGCAAGCGCAAGGACCTTGAGTTCGATCCCCAGTTACCACATATAATGCTGGGCGTGGTGGCTCACGTCTGTAATCCCAGCACTCGGGAAGCAGAGACAGGAGGATTGCTGAGTTCGCAGTGGCTTGCCTGGGCACCATAGTGAGCTCAGGGCCAGCCTGAACTACAAAGCGAGACCCTGTCTCCAAAAAGCAAAAAAAAAAAAAAAAAATTGATCCTTTGAAATGTATTTTTAAATATTTATCTATGATCCAGAATTCCTGAAGTAAAGTTAGAGACATGCCACATGTAAAATTTTGAGGTTTTTATCTTATATTCTAGCTGATCCTGTGAGAGATATGCCATCAGGCCCTGTGTTGAATACTGCCAAAAGAAATGTCTTGGACAGTTCATGCAGTTCTGACTTCATTTCAAGGTACATACTATAATCACTTCCTTTTCACTATTTCTAATCTTTCTGCTAATGAAATTAAATAGTTTACATTAATAAGATTTTTTAAAATTTCTAGTTGTTTTGAAAGAAGCTATAATTAGTTTAACCTATTAAGAGTCTGTATTAATGTAAGTATAATTGAAATTTACAAAGAAGTTTCATAAATACAAACTGCACTGAACGTGGAATTACATTCTGAGGTTCAAATATTCATTCTAAGGTCCCAATAACCAACCTAAAGTTAAATTTGTGCCAACTAACTTGCTTGTAGTTGGAAATTATCTAATTGTAGAGTAGATAATTCACTTCACCTAAATATTGTCTCTTCGGTGCTTTCTTGGTTAGTTATATAGTGATATTTCCTTCCTTGAAAATTTATAAAATGCTCAGTATTCTAGTTCATCATTCTTGCATTATTATATCTTTAACTCTTCCTTACAAGGAGAAAGTGATACTTGCCACTTTAGGAGTACATTATTCCACAATTATTATTTCCAAGAAGCTTAATGAATAATCTACTACATTTTGGACACTGAAAAATAATTTTAAGTTTCATAGAAGACTTATCCCTTTTTGTTCAGACATCTGAATGACTTTTTCCAATTTCTTAAAACAAAATTCCTTTCTATAACTCAGATAAGCATCCAAGTACTTTTGCTTGAAGAGTTAATTGTACACTGTCATTCAAGGCTACTAATCATCCTCTCATTTCTTTAAGTTTCACGGTCCTTTGTGAAATAGTCCTCTCCAACTTTGTACTCAGTAATTTCTGCTCTTTTAGGAATAATATAACCACAAATATCATTGTGCTTAAGGAATTTAGAAGAAAGAAAGGAAGACAAGCAAATCAAAAGACATTTTCAGCAGCTGTTCCCTACAACTGGTGACAGTTTAAGAGTTAAATAAGATCAAAATCCTATGTACAATTACAAAAATAAGACAGTAGGCTTTTATAACAGTTTAGCCATTGGTTGGGAAAGAAAACTAAGCACACTTTAATAATCAACTTGCTTGTATTCAGTATTCCCCTGCTGTCATAGCTAAGCGAAAATAGAACCTGTAACAGTGATCTCAGAGAGAGGTATAATAGAAACAGATACACCAGGGGAGCAGTGTGAGTATTTTCTGAAGTCCCTATAAGCAAATACAAGTAAACTGAAATGGTGATGCCTCTGGAGAAAGCACCAAGTAAGCTTTTGTTAAACTGTAATACTTATGATATGTACATTTGAATTCTTTGGTTAACTTGTTCATTTTCTCATTTTACATTAGCTGAAAGATACTACTTTTTGGTTGAGCTACAGGAATCACTACATCTTACTCCCCAGTTCTCAGCCACTTGGGAGTGGGAATGGTTAACTTCCTCACTTGAGCACAGGGAGGGACATGGCAGACTAACACACAGAGGAAAAACTTGAGAGGATATTACATTATTATATTAACCTTGAGAGGATATTATATTATAATTTGAGGAAGAAATGTATGATCTTCTATGTTGAGTAGGATAAAGTAGAATTTAAAAAGAATATATAGTAGGACACTTTCATCTTTATAGACATTGAAGTCTTCAAGACAGTTCACTCTCTTGGTGTAACCTTTAGAGAAGTACGGGTACAGGTGATGAGTTGGAGTCTGTCAGGGTCTTTTATTAGGCTTTACTATATGTGTAGTTTTTAGAAATTTAGATGTTTCAGATTGCTTTCACTTAACTTCTTTCTCTTTTTTAATTTTTATGAGTATGTGTTTACAGTGTATAATGATTACATTCATTGTGGGGAGTTGGTACACATATATAACACGTCTTAAGTCCATTTTTATCTCCTCTTGCCTTCCCATTTACCAAAGATCTGTTGTCATTTCCTATTACATACTTTGTTCTTTATGTTTTGGGTTTTTCTTAGGAGAAATAATACAGTATTTACACTTGTGTGTCTTATTTCACTTTATGGTCTCTATTTTCCTACAAATAACTCAAATATATCTTTCTTTATAGCAGAGCAATGCTCATTATATGTAAATACTCATTTTCCTTATGCATTCATTTGTTGATGGACATACAGGCTGCTTCAAGTTCTAGTTATTAGGAATGGTGCATGGTATGCATGTATCACGGAAATATGCTGACTTTAACTTCTTCAGAAAGACGGCTAGAAGGGAATGGCTGGGTCAAGTGGAATTCTAGCTTGAGTTTTTTGAAGACTCTCCATACTGATTTCCATGGTGGCTATACTCATTTACTTTCCCACCAACCATGAAGAAAGGTTCCTTTTTCACTGCAGCCTCTACTGGTATTCTTTCTGGAGTAAGACAAAAATCTGTGTTATTTTGATTTGCATTTCTCTAATGGCCAAAAATGTTGAAAAATTTTCATGTATTTATTTGTCATTTGTAGTTCTTAAAAGTATCTATTTTGGTTTCCCATTTTCTGACTGCTTTATTTCTTAGGTTTTTTTAATTCTGTAAAAGGAAAATAATATCACATGTTATAAGGACACTGAGATGTGTATTTAAGTACCTCAGACTGTTTGGCTAACAGACATAAAATAGATACAGCCATTGTTTGATTTAAACAATAGATTGTTTTTATTTAGGATGGGTAATCAGAGGTGACAGTATTATTTCTTCAGCCATTCTATGTAAATTTATATTAAAGAGCTAAAATGTAATATTCTAATGTATTCTGCATTGCAGTGGGGAAGGAGCTGCATTCACACAGTCTCATCATTTATCTGCTAGATATTCACAGCCCCAGGCCCATTCTTCAGCTTCAGGTAATTTACTTCAGAAACCCAGGAGGTTTTATTGTAGGTAGATTAACTAAGAAATTATTGAGACTAAGTATAAAGAAACAAATATTTAGTCTTTGTTCTGGAAAGTGGCAATAAGAGTGGTCGGGGTGGCTGTTGTGGTACTTAGCATCCAAACCAGAGCCTTACATGTCTCATGCGTTAGACAAGTGCCCCACCACTGAGCCACATCCCTACCTCTGCTAATTTTTCATGTGTGTGTATTACCTTTACTGGGATTGAACCCAAGACCTTGCTCATGTTAAGCACATGCTGTACCACTGAGCTACATTCTTAGCCCTAAAGGGTATTTTTGGCTGTGTGTGTGTGTGTATGTGTGTGTGTCTGTGTCTGTGTGTATATATGTGTGCTGGAGAATCTACTTACTTTTTTTAGCATTGTTCCTTATCAAATATATGAAACCTGTTAAATTGCTAACTTCAGTAGTTTTTTCTTTCTTTCATGTGAAGGAGGCATTAGAAGATCTTCATCTATGTCTTATGTTGATGGCTTCATAGGAACATGGCCCAAAGAGAAAAGGTAAATGTAGAGAATTATTCACATTGTCAAGAAATGCCAGATTTCTCTCCCTCTCTCCTCTGTCTCTCTCCCTCACTTTCTCACACTCTCTCCTCTACCCCCTCCCCCTCTCTTTCTCTGTCTTTTGTTGTTAGCTAGATTTCCAGATCTAGACTTTTAAGTTAATAGTGAATTTGCAAAGGATAGCATAGGCAGATGAAAGAGAAGTCAAAGGGGCTAATTGTACATGGTAAGAAAATAGCTCTAACCTTAACCTGAGGACAACATGATTATGAGAAATGGGGAAAGAAAAAAAATATAACTTTAAGTAATTGTTCAGTGATATCTTAAAAGTCATTTACTTACTAGGATTACTTAAGGATTCCCCCCCCTTTTTTTTTTTTAGATCATCAGTGCATGGTGTTTCATTTGATATTTCTTTTGATAAAGAAGATAGTGTACAGAGATCTACTCCAAATCGAGGAATCACACGTTCTATTAGTAATGAAGGACTTACTCTCAACAGCAATCGTTTACCTAAACACATTAGGAAGAATTTGTCCTTTAAGCCAGTAAATGGAGAAGAGGAAGCAGAAAGCATTGAAGAAGAACTTAATGTAGACCCTCACAGTGACCTCAGATCTTACATGCCACTAAACACAAATGAGCTGAATTCTAATGAGAATGTGCATTACAAGCTTCCCAATGGAGCTTTACAAAATAGAATACTTCTAGATGAGTTTGGCAATCAGATCGAAACACCAAGCATTGAAGAAGCATTACAAATAATTCATGATACTGAAAAATCTCCCCGTACACCTCGGCCAGATGAAATTGCTAATGGTTTCTTTCTTCATAGCCAGGAAATGAGTATCTTAAATTCAAACATCAAGCTAGGTCAATCTAGTCCTGATAATATAACTGATACAAAAGGTGCCTTAAGTCCCGTAACTGATACTACAGAAGTAGACACTGGGATTCATGTTCCTTCAGAAGACATTCCTGAGACTATGGACGAAGACTCTTCTTTGAGAGATTATACTGTAAGCTTAGATTCTGACATGGATGATGCATCTAAATTTCTTCAGGATTATGATATAAGAACCAGCAACCCCAGAGAGGCTTTGAGTCCTTGTCCAAGTACTGTAAGTACCAAGTCTCAGCCAGGTAGCAGTGCATCTTCTAGTTCTGGTGTGAAGATGACCAGCTTTGCAGAACAGAAATTCAGGAAACTGAACCATACTGATGGAAAAAGTAGTGGAAGCAGTTCTCAGAAAACTACTCCAGAGGGATCTGAACTTAATATTCCTCACATGGTTGCTTGGGCACAAATTCCAGAAGAAACAGGCCTTCCACAAGGACGGGACACTACACAGTTGTTAGCTTCTGAAATGGTGCATCTTAGGATGAAGCTAGAAGAAAAGAGGCGTGCTATAGAAGCCCAGAAAAAAAAAATGGAAGCCGCTTTTACCAAACAGAGGCAGAAAATGGGAAGGACAGCATTCCTTACTGTAGTGAAAAAGAAAGGGGATGGGATTTCCCCTCTTCGAGAGGAAGCTGCTGGTGCAGAAGATGAGAAAGTATATACCGACAGAGTAAAAGAAAAGGAATCCCAAAAAACTGATGGGCAAAGGAGCAGATCTCTAGCAGACATAAAAGAAAGCATTGAAAATCCTCCGACAAAATGGCTTAAGTCTCCAACAACACCTGTTGATGCTGAGAAGCAGTGGAATCTAGCAAGCCCCTCAGAAGAGAATTTAAATGAAGGAGAGATTTTAGAATATACGAAATCCATTGAAAAGTTAAATTCATCCCTGCATCTTCTACAGCAAGAAATGCAGCGTTTGTCTCTTCAGCAGGAGATGTTAATGCAGATGAGAGAACAGCAGTCTTGGGTGATTTCACCTCCTCAACCCTCTCCACAGAAACAGATTCGAGACTTTAAACCATCTAGACAGGCAGGCCTGTCATCAACTGTTGCACCATTCTCCTCAGACTCCCCTCGGCCAACTCACCCATCTCCACAGTCTTCTAACAGGAGAAGCACATCATTTTCTGTTAAAAATCCAAGGACTCCTAGGCCTAATGAACTAAAAATAACACCTTTGAATAGAACCTTGACACCCCCAAGGTCTGTGGATAGTCTTCCTCGCCTACGGAGGTTTTCACCAAGTCAGGTTCCCATTCAGACTCGGTCATTTGTATGTTTTGGGGATGACGGAGCACCTCAGTTAAAGGAACCAAAGCTGAAAGAGGAAGCTAAGAAGGAGGACTTGGAATGTAAAGGGGCTCTGGAACAGCAGGAACACAATCCAGAAGAAAAGGAGATGAAACCTTTTGAGTCAACAGTTTCTGAAGTCCTGTCACAGCCTGTCACAGAGACTGTATGTCTGACACCAAATGAGGACCAATTGACTCGACCTACAGAACCGCCTCCTAAACCCATTTTTCCACCTACTGCACCTAAAAATGTTAATCTGATTGAAGTTTCCCTCTCAGATTTGAAACCCCCTGAAAAGGCTGATGTATCTGTTGAAAAATATGATGGAGAAAGTGATAAAGAACAATTTGATGATGACCAGAAAGTATGCTGTGGGTTCTTTTTTAAGGTAATACTTATCTTCATAGTTTTGGGTTTCTCTATATGTGTGTGAATGGTTTTTTGGGTTTTTTTTTTGTTGAAGTTGACATGCTTTCAATAGCAGTTCCTTTTATTACAGGAAAGCCCCACTTTAGTGTATTATAGTCATGTTCTAGCACACTGTAATTTCTAAAACAACATTCTAGCATAGATTCAAAGCTATAGTAAACCCTTTTATCACATTCATGCCCAGTGTTTTAGGTATAGTTCCTACATTTGGTCTTCTGCCTCTCATTTCCATAAATGCCTTTTTAAGAAGTTAAGCTATTCAGATTTTTCCTATGAGTGATGGATTCAATAACTAATTAGTAAATAGCTCATAACTTAATGCTTTACATGAGTATATGTTAGGGTTTTGAAAAAATAATTTTTCCTTACTTTGTTTTAGTGAAGTTTTTTTTTGTTTTGTTTTGTTTTGTTTTGCTTTGCTTTTCGAGACAGGGTCTCTCTTTGTAGTTCAGGCTGGCCCTGAGCTCACTATGGTGCCCAGGCAAGCCTCGAACTCAGCAATCCTCCTGCCTCTGCCTCCCGAGTGCTGGGATTACAGGTGTGAGCCACCATGTCTGGCATTGTGATATGCGGCGTTGATTGTTGGTGGGCGTGTCTCCATACCCAGCATTATATGTGGTTACCGGGGATCAAACTCAGGACCTTGCGCTTGCGAGGCAGGTGCCAGAACCACTGAGCTAACCCTCCGGCCCCTTTAGTGAAGTTTTTTGAAAAACTGACCGACAGTATCTTATAAGGTAAAGCATTTTTAAAAACATACAAACTGGACACAATGGTGCCTGCCTATAATCCCAGCACTTGGGAGGCTGAGGCAGTAGGGTTATGAGTTCAAAGCCTAGAATATACTGTAGTGAGATATTGTTTCCCAAAGCATATAAAGTTGCAAAGTTATCATTAACATACCCTCTGCCTGCTGGGGATCCAATGCAAGAGCTCACACATTCTATTCCCATTGGCCTGGAATAACTCCTTTAACAGCACTAGGTAAACTAGGCATGGTGGGGCTTGGGAATGTAGTTCAGTGGTGCCACCACCTGCCTGCAAAAAAAACCCTAAAACTCTTTGTCAGACAAGGAAGGTTGAGGCAGGTGGATCTTCTCAAGTGAGGGCAAATGTGGGCTACATAGTGAGTTCAAGGCCAGCCTAAGATATATAGTGAGACCTTATCTCAAAAAAAAATAAAGAACATTGGATAAGGATCTAGCACATGATCTCTTGAGTATTGCCTTTTCTATTTATATTCCAAATTGTGGAGCATTTTTTTTAATAATCAGAAATATATTTTGTTGCCGGGTGTGATTGCCACATGCCTGTAATCCCAATACTTGGGAGGCTGAGGCAGAAAGATGGCTGTGAGTTCAAGGCCAAGTGAGCTCCATAGTGAGTCCAAGGCCAACCTGAACTAACAGATTTTAAAAAGCAACCAAGCAAACAAATGTGTGTGTGTGTGTGTATGCTATTATTCATTTTTTTTAAATTATGGACTAAAATAAATGTCTATTTTAGTACTGATTTTATATGCAGCCAACCCAGGTATTGAACATTATCACATCTAGAGTATATCATTGATAACAGAAAAAGTAGAAAAACCTATAATATAAAAAATTTTCCACTAGATTATCGTTCACTTTTTATCTATTATGTTTTCCTGTAATTAGAAATGTAAGTTACCCATTTCTTTTTTAATTAAGGGCCTAACATTGATAGTGTCTAATCCTGTATCATGCCACAGTTTGAATGTAAATAGAAAAGACAACACCCACCAATGACAGTTTATAATTTAAAATCTTAAATTGTTTTTTGTTTTTTTGGGTTTTTTTTTGAGACAGGTTCTCGCTTTGTAGCTCAAGCTGGCCCTGAGCTCACTATGTAGCCCTGACAAGCCTCAAACTCAGCAATCCTCCTGTCTCTGCCTCTTGAGTGTTGGGATTATAGGCGTGAGCCACCACGCCTGGCTAAAATCTTAAATTGTGAAAAAACTAAGACTCTTAAGTGGATTACAACTGATAGTTTTGCTTTTTATCATTTAATGCTTGAAAGTTATAAAATTTATTTTTAATTTGATCTCCAGATGATCACCTTTTGTTTCTTAATCATGCTATCATGGAATGCTGTTGTAGACATTAATGTATATTAAAGTTTACTGTCTAATTTTAGAAACCTTTGCTACCTCTGTTCTTATCAGAGAAAGGAAAATGGGGAAGGGCAGGGGCTTTAAGGTAACACAGGCATTACATCTGTACCTTAATTTCCTTCAAGATCTTCACCACCCCAAAACTGGCCCATGAGTATAGGTTCCTAAATGCGCTCCCAGCCTCTAACCACTCCATCCCCTTCTTCATCCTATGAATGTCCCAAGAGCATAGCTCCAGTTAAACACTGAAGAATTCCCTGCTAAATAAGCTTCTCACCTTCACTGTAACATTTAAGAACTCTCTTAGACTAACCTAAACCTGTTTGTTCAGATCCTCCCCATAATTTGTCTTAGACTGTTCACTAACACTTTCAAGCTTCTTTAAAAGCCTTTCTTTCCTCCCTTACATGGAGGTTAAATATTTGCTTCTTTGTGTTTTATATCCTAAACATATTCTGAAACTGTGACCTGTGACCTAGTTTTCAGTTATTTCCTATTTGTCTCTGAACTGTGAACTCTCAAAAACATTGCATCTTTTTATTCCCAGGGTATAATGAAGCATACATAGTTGGTTAGATATAAATATGTGGATGTTGGAACTAATGAGTTGGTGTCTTTTGACTTCTTTTTGTCCTCCATTAAATCTCTTCCTGGGCTCCTATATGTCTTCCCTTTTTTATTTTTAAACTATATTTTTCATATTTTAGTATGTATAATTTCAGGTACCATGTTGTGAATATATTAGCCATGAATTAGCTTTGACAGTGACAGCAGACAAGGAATCATTAAGACAATGAACTACTTCTACTGCATGTTTCTTTCATGAATCTGAAGTATTTTAGAAACTCACTAAAATATAAAGCTGTCCCAAAGGATCAAGTAAAAGCTGGGCAAGCCTAAGAGACCTGCAGATTAGGAACTAACCAGATTAAAACAACTTAAAAAGAGTATAATGATGTCCAACTTCTCTTCAAAGGGAAGAACTTCAGTATAATTCTGAATGTGTCAATCAAACTGTCAGTGTATCAGGTTTAAAAAGATGTAGTGTTGGGGTGGAGATTTAGCTCAGTGGTTCCAGCGCCTGCCTCGAAAGCACAGGGTCCTGAGTTCGATTCTGGTAACCACATACAGTGCTGGGCATGGGGACTCAATGCCCACCAGCAATCAGTACCACATACCACAAGGGCTGGGTGTGGTGGCTCACACCTGTAATCCCAGCACTTGGGAGGCAGAGACAGGAGGATTGCTGAGTTCAAGGCTTGCCTGGGCTACATAGTGAGCTCAGGGCCAGCCTGAACTACAAAGTGAGACCCTGTCTCAAAAAAAAAAAAAAAAAAGATGTGTTGCATTTATGTGCTTTAATATTAATTAGCTATGGATTGCTTTTAAATAAGTGCTTTTATTATATATATATATATATACACATATATATATATATAAAATTTTTATAGTACTGGGGATTGAACTGAGTTTATATTTTAAACAAAATGTAAATTTTAATAATTGGGGCTCATTCCCCCCTCAAGGTTATTTAGTAGTATAAAAAAAAATTTATTTCGGGCCAGAGGGTTAGCTGGTGGTTCCGGCACCTGCCTCGCAAGCGCAAGGTCCTGAGTTCAATCCCCAGAAACCACATACAGTGCTGGGCGTGGAGACTCACACCCACCAGCAATCAATACCACATACCACAGTGCCAGGCGTGGTGGCTCACGCCTGTCATCCCAGCACTCGGGAGGCAGAGGCAGGAGGATTGCTGAGTTCCAGGCTTGCCTGGGCTACATAGTGAGCTCAGGGCCAGCCTGAACTACAAAGTGAGACCCTGTTTCAAAAAAAAAAAAAAGATTTATTTCATTGATGGTCAGTTATTAAGTGTTCTACCACTTTTGAGTTCTTCTGTTGTAATTCCTGAACTATTTCCACATTTGGCAGCATTATAAAAGTTCAGGGTTGTAGTTTTTTTTGCTTTTTGAGACAGGGTCTTGCTTTGTTCAGGCTGGCCCTGAGCTCACTATGGTGCCCAGGCAAGCCTCCTGTCCCTGCCTCCCGAGTGCTGGGATTACAGGCGTGAGCCACCACGCCCAGCATTGTGGTATGCGGTGTTGATTGTTGGTGGGCGTGTCTCCATGCCCAGCATTCTATGTGGTTACCGGGGATCGAACTCAGGACCTTGCGCTTGGGAGGCAGGCGCCAGAACCACTGAGCTAACCCTCCAGCCCAGGGTTGTAGTTTTAAGAGCAACCACAAAACATGACAGGGAGAAATGAAAACATTAGTACCTAAAGTGTTTCAATGAAACTTCATAGGATGATCAAAAAGCAGAAAATGATATGGCAATGAAACGAGCAGCTTTGATGGAGAAACGGTTAAGAAGGGAGAAAGAAACTCAGCTTCGAAAACAGCAACTGGAAGCAGAAATGGAGCATAGGAAAGAGGAAACAAGGTAAAGGCCACTGCTGTGCAACTTCTAACTCTTAGCTTTCATGGTGCATGGGCATGTATGACAAATGTGTGTCTCCTCTCCTCCCCTCCCCTCCCCTCTTCTTTGCTCTCATTGTTGAGGACTGACCACGGATCCCCACCCCCAGCCCTTTTTAGTGTCAGACAGGTCCTATTTTGCTCCAATTTGGCACCGCCTGCTTTAGCCTCTTGAGTAGCTGGGATTACGTGCATATGCCACCGTGCCCGGCCTCATTAGTTTTTTATTACCAGGTTTTTTTTCCTGAGATATTTATAAGTACTGGATATCTGGATCACTGCTGACTTTTTTTTTTTTCTTTTTTTTGAGACAGGGTCTCACTTTGTAGTTCAGGCTGGCCCTGAGCTCACTATGTAGCCCAGGCAAGCCTCAAACTCAGCAATCCTCCTGTCTCTGCCTCCCGAGTGCTGGGATTACAGGCATGAGCCACCACGCCCAGCTCACTGCTGATTTTTATTTTCCAAAGTATTACCTGATATAGCCTGTCAGAGTTCTCAAGAAAGAATAATTTTAAAAATTTAAATGTTTCAAAACATTAATTTAAAATAACTTCATTGGAGATGCCCACACATACACATGACTTAAATTTTTTCAAATATGTTTTCCCCCAGGTGCTGAAATGTAGTACTTCTCCCTTTTCAGATCTAAGCTTGTATCTTTCCAGTGTTACTTGTCTTTGATATACAGAATAAAATATTTCACCATGTAAATTCTTAGGCGTAAAACTGAAGAAGAGCGTCAGAAGAAAGAAGATGAGAAAGCACGCAGAGAATTTATTAGGCAAGAGTATATGAGGCGAAAACAGTTGAAACTAATGGAGGACATGGATACAGTGATTAAGCCCCGGCCTCAGATGGCAAAACAGAAGAAACAGCGGCCAAAGTCAATTCACAGAGATCATGTTGAGTCCCCCAAAACCCCAATCAAAGGTCCTCCAGGTAACAGCTTATTATGGGAGTCTGTTCATGAGACACCAGTATAGTCTGTCATACTACTTTGACAGTGCTTTGAATTTCTTAATTGGATGTTCATTTTGAGATTGTGCATGCTTTTTTTTTTTTTTTTTTTTGAGACAGAGTCTCACTTTGTAGTTCAAGCTGGCCCTGAGCTCACTATGGAGCCCAGGCAAGCCGCCACAAACTCAGCAATCCTCTTGTCTCTGCCTCCCGAGTGCTGGGATGACAGGCGTGAGTCACCACGCCCAGCATTCTTTGTGGTTACCGGAGATCGAACTCAGGACCTTGCGCTTGCGAGGCAGGTGCCGGAACCACTGAGCTAACCCTCCGGCCCCTGTGCATGCTTTTATTTGGAAAACCAAAATGGGCAAAATTTTTTTTTTTTTTTTTGCTTTTTGAGACAGGGTCTCACTTTGTAGTTCAGGCTGGCCCTGAGCTCACTATGGTGCCCAGGCAAGCTGCCGCGAATTCAGCAATCCTCCTTTCTCTGCCTCCCGAGTGCTGGGATGACAGGCATGAGCCACCACGTCCGGCATTGTGGTATGCGGTGTTGATTGTTGGTGGGCGTGTCTCCACGCCCAGCATTATATGTGGTTACCGGGGATCAAACTCAGGACCTTGCACTTGCGAGGCAGGCGCTGGAACCACTGAGCTAACCCTGCGGCCCTGGGCAAAATTTTTTTATGAATTATGTGTAGTATGTATGCATGCATATATTTATTAGAAACATGTAAATGTTAAAATCTAATTTAAATATTAGTTTTTAGTGAACTGTTCTCAGATATCATCTCCCTGAATTACTATCTACCCCAAAGATACTTGTAAACTCATTTTATGGATGAAATATATCAGAAAATGTCTCTAGAATAAGTAATATAAGATCAAGAGTTTACAGGTTCCTCCTGTGAGATAGAAATGGTTAAGAATCCAAATGTATAATACCTGGAGTTGAGAAAATACATTTCAACTCTCCATGGATCCTTTTATTCTGTAAAGCTTTTATTGTAGAGTAAATGGTATGGAGCTGTGTGCAGTGGCACAAGCCTGTAACCCCAGCATTGGGAGGTGGAGGCAAGAGAATGGCTGTGAGTTTGAGGCAGCCTGAACTACACCACAAGACTCTGTCTAAAAAATGAAATAAAATAATTGCCATAGAAAGTTTTATAGAATTAGCCTAGTTATTCTAGAAATGAGGAAAACTAACAGCATTCCTTAAAGGAAAACTTTTCTAGTCAGTGAAGCTTTTTTTTCTCTTTTTTTGGTAGTGTAGATGGAACTCAGGGGTGTTCTACCACTGAGCTAGTTAATTTTTTTATTTTGAAACAGGGTCTCCCTAAGTTGTCTAGGCCAGCTTCAAAATTTATGTCCTCTTGCCCCAGCTTGCTGAATAGCTAGAGTTCCAGGCATGTACCACCGTTTCCAGCCAGTAAGACTTTTTGATACACAATATTGGCTGAAATTAGTAAATTAATTAGGAATCAGATTTTACTAAATATAATTTCCTTTCTTGAGGATATTTTATTATCACTTTAGTTTTGAGAACAGCAAGTTAATTTATCATTTTCTGAGAGTAGGTTCTTTAAATTACATATGTGCATGAACATATGTTTAAGAGTTAAGGAAAAGCTCAATTTTCATATGCTAATTTTATCTAGTGAACAGATTCTTTGTTAGTTGCTCCTTTAAATTTCTAATCCTTGTTCGGGATCACAAATTTCTTGTGTTTTTTCAGTCTCTAGCCTTTCTTTGGCGTCGCTGAACACGGGTGATAATGAGAGTGTCCTTTCAGGCAAGAGGACACCGAGGTAAATCCAAAACTTAAGCATCTTTCATAGAAAAGATTATGATGCCTGCCATAATATATAATTTTAAGTAAAAGTTCTTTTTCTAATATTTATAATGACTTAATCATACATTTAAGGATTTTTTTGTTTATTTGTTTGAGACAGGGTCTCGCTTTATAGTTCAGGCTGGCCCTGAGCTCACTATGTACCCCAGGCAAGCCTCGAACTCACAGCAATCCTCCTGCCTCTGCCTCCTGAGTGCTGGGATGACAGGCATGAGCCATTATGCCTGGCACATAAATTTAAATTTTGCATTTTAGGGCAGTTTGCATTTCTATTAAAAGAAGTTGAATAAAGAAACTGCTATCTTTTATGATTTAGAAATCCTAACATTGATAAGATACTTTTAAAAAGCAAACACAACAATTGTCCATAAGTAACTGCTAACATGTTTATGATTAAGTCATGATAAGTAGAAACAGAAACATATGTTATCTACTATCAGCCTCTTTAGCGTAATTCCCTTTGAATATAAGAGCTTTTCTCCATTAGAATAATCCCAAAGTGGGCTACCAATGTGAATTGAACATTTGGATTTTAATAGCCTGGTGAAAGCTCTCTTGTGCACTATTTGTCTAGGGTATAGTCCAAAAATTGAAAGTCATTTTATTATCATGTATGTAATGCTCCCCACACCAGAAGTAATGTTTTAGTGACTCTTATCACTCTCAAGTTCAGATCTTTGTATTACCACTCTATTGTGTTAGTTACCAATTTTTACATGGAAAAACATTTCTTTTTTACATTTCTTTTTTCAACAAATATTTACAGATACTTGTGATAACCTACAAATAGATCTGTACATAAACATCTATGATCACTGTGTTATTTCAAGGCCCTGGATTGTCTTTGTTGATGTTCTTACACATACTCTCTGTGCCTAAAGTATTCTTGTATTTGAAACATAAGAAGTATTTTTTTACAATTTAGATCAGAGTCTGTAGAAGGTTTCTTGTCTCCAAGTCGCTGTGGCAGTCGAAATGGAGAAAAAGACTGGGAAAATGCATCTACAACTTCTTCCGTGGCTTCTGGAACGGAATACACAGGTTAGTATCAGAACATTTGAGGGAAACACTAATGAGAAGACAGGCAGGACACACTAACAAAAGTTTTATTGGCTCACCTTTTGGTCTAAACATAAGTGTCCCTGATTTAACCAAAACAGTAAATTCAAATGGTCATTTACAAGTAGCTTGGCTTCAGCAGCACTGCTCTATGAGGTGCAATAGAAATACAAGTGCATTTAAATTATGGAAAAACATAATTATAACAAAGATACATTGCCATTAATCAGAATACTCCGTCTTGCTTCAAATGCACTTATCCCATTGTTCTTACTATTTTTTGTAGCTGTTCTGGAAGTCCATTTCCATGAGTATCTTTCGATGTGCTGTTTTGGCTGCCTCTGTGCTCTGAATTGATTCAAAACGTTTATTTTCATGATCACTTTGACTTTGAGGAAGAGCCAGAAATTACAAAGTGCTAACACCATTGAATGGTGTGTAGAGTGGATGGGAATACACCAACGTTTTCATGAATTGCCTTTTACTATCTTTTGATCATATCTCATAAAAACTCATGAAAGAGGACTTCCAGAATAGCTTCAGAAAGTGGCAAGAATGATGGGACAGTGTGTATGGAGTAAGGGAGAGTATTTTTTTTTTTTTTTTGAGACAGGTTTTCACTTTGTAGTTCAGGCTGGCCATGAGCTCACTATGTAGCCCAGGCAAGCCTCGAACTCAGCAATCCTCCTGCCTCTGCCTCCCAAGTGCTGGGATGACAGGCGTGAGCCACCACGTCTGGCAAGGGAAGGTTTTTTTTTTTGCTTTTTTGGAGACAGGGTCTCGCTTTGTAGTTCAAGGCTGGCCCTGAGCTCATTATGGTGCCCAGGCAAGCTGCCGCGAACTCAGCAATCCTCTTGTCTCTGCCTCCCGAGTGCTGGGATTACAGGCGTGAGCCACCACGCCCGGCATTGTGGTATATGGTGTTGATTGTTGGTGGGCGTGTCTCCACGCCCAGCATTATATGTGGTTACCGGGTGTCGCGACCCTCGCTGATCCTGCAGAGCGAGACGCAACACACGGAGTGCAAACTTGATCTTTTATTCTCCCTCCCACTTCCTGTCTTGGGTGCTTATATACATTCTCCTCTCAAGGCCCCCCCTCCCACCACCCACAGATATTACCATATAAGGTCTGCAGTTTGTTTGTGTTAAACAGAGGTTTCTGGCTTGCTGCCAGCCGCCATCTTGGGGGGCGGTCTTTACGGCCCGCTACATTGCCAGCCGCCATCTTGGGGAGTGGTCTTTATGGCCCACCACATCGAGGATCGAAGTCAGGGCCTTGGGCTTGTGAGGCAGGTGCCGGAACCACTGAGCTAACCAAGGGAGGATATTTTTAATGTAAATATTTACTGTATGTTTTGATCACCACTTTGCACAGAATGCAAAATGCTTTATCCCATTGCTGTCTGGCTGGAAAAGTAAATGAAGGAGTTAGGGAGTTAGTGACTTTCCCAGATGAATGGAAATAGTTTTCTAAACAGAGTTAGTCATGCCACTTACAGTTCATCCCTCTTCATCAGTTTTTTAAATTCTGGCCATTTTTACATGGCAGTTTGAGTCTGAAGAAGTTTCAGAGTTCTGGCAGCAGTGCAGACATTACTGTGTAAAGACCAGAATCTCCATCCTCTCTGTAGTGTTGGGATTTCAGATGTCTCGAATCTGCATGTTTAATAAAGTGTCAGAAAGCTCTGAAAGACAAGGAGAATGCATTGAATCCTGGAGCGCGTCCAGCCTGTCACCTATCACATCCTCTTGTAGCCTCCATTAGGGTGAGCAGGACTGAAGTAAAGCAAATTGACAAAGAACATGTAGGTGATAAAACACATGAAGCAGGAGAGAAAACGAGAAGCCAGATGAGCAGTGTAGTGGGGGCAGAGTGGGAAGGCACTGGGCAGCAGGTGCGAGGCAGAGCAGAGGGAAGCAGCTGCCTCTCGGAGCCTAAGTGGCTAGAACTTTGCCATGTACCCTTCACTCTGTACCTTTCTTCCTCCCCACTCTGTGGCTTTTAGTATAACCTCCTCCAGCCCATCTGACAGCCTGCTTCTCTGTTCAGTTGAACAATCTGAAAAAGATGCTTTATTTTTTCTTTTTAAAAGCTTAAATTACTTGTAGGCCCATTTTGCTTTAAACTCACTTTCAAACTTAAGATGAGGCAATGTGACAATTACACAGCTATCTTTCCAGCACTGCTCTCACAAGGCAGCTCTGTGAAAAAAGCTGTAAGATTGTCCTGCAGATGGATCCCTGTTCTGAGAGACCAGTGTTCTCAGTGGAGCACAACCAGCAAAAAGCCTTTAACACAGAATTTTGTTTTAGATAGTAATTATGTCAGTGGAGAAAAAAATTATAGCATTTTAAAACAGCATTTCTGCCTAGCATGGTAGCATATGCCTGTTGTTTAAGCACTGGGCAATTGAGGTAGGAGGCTTGCCATGGGTTCAAAGACAGTCTGTACTACGTAGTGCATTCAAGGCTACCCTGCACTACCTAGTGAGATCCTGTCCCCAAAAACCCAAAAAATTAAACAAAAAGATATAAAATAGTATTTCTGTCTTAGGGATATTATTTTTTTTGTTTTAATCCCTACTACAGGACCAAAGCTCTATAAAGAACCCAGTGCAAAATCTAATAAGCACATAATACAAAATGCTTTAGCTCATTGCTGTCTGGCTGGAAAAGTAAATGAAGGTCAGAAGAAAAAAATCCTGGAGGTAAGTATGTTTGCATGAAAAAAAAAGTAAATTTAGCAACATTGTAACACTATAAAGGTCTTTTTACCAGTACCTGAGAAAATAACCTCGTAGGTCTAATATTTCAACAGCATGTAAGAGATCTTTGTGAGATGTTTTAGTTTTCAAGTTAGTTGAATCTTAAATTGGATTCTGGAAATTGGCAGATCTAAAGATTAAGATTAAGGGCTGGGGATGTAGCTCAGTGACCCCGCCCCTGCTTCTCAAGGGCAAAGTCCTAAATTCAGTCTCTGGTACCAGGAAAAAAAAGAATATACTTGGGTTGAGGATTTAGTCCAGTGGTTCTTTGTGCTTGCAAGCACAAGGTCCATGGTTCAATCCCCAGTACCACATACCACAGTGCCAGGTATGGTGGCTCACATCTGTCATCCCAGCATGTGGGAGGCAGAGACAGGAGGATTGCTGAGTTCAAGGCTTGCCTCAACTACATAGTGAGCTCAGGGTCAACCTGAACTACAAAGTGAGGCTGTCTCAAAAAAAAAAAAAAAAAAAGAATATACTTTAATCTAAAATACCATTGGAGGGCCAGGGATTAGGTGCTATTGCACCTGCCTGGCAAGTGCAAGGTCCTGAGTTCAACCCCCTGTACCATAAAAAATAAATAAAAAATGAAATAGGGCTGGGGGAATAGCTCAGGGCTGGAATACTTGCTTAGTATGCATGAGGCTCTGAATTTGAGCCCTATCACCACAAAAAATAATAAAAGTAGTCATTAAAATTTGTCATAAAATTGATCAAAATATTGTTGCACAATTATATACATTTTATTTAGCAAAATATATTTGTTTCATTATTGTTTTGTTTTTGTTTTGTATTCTAAGGAAATGGAGAAGTCAGATGCCAACAACTTCCTAATCTTGTTCCGGGATTCAGGCTGCCAGTTCAGGTCTTTGTATACGTATTGCCCAGAAACTGAAGAAATCAATAAACTGACTGGGATAGGCCCTAAATCTATCACTAAAAAAATGATTGAGGGACTTTACAAATATAATTCTGACAGGAAACAGTTTAGCCACATACCTGCTAAAACTTTATCTGCCAGTGTTGATGCAATTACCATTCATAGCCATTTATGGCAGACCAAAAGACCAGTGACACCCAAAAAACTTGTGCCTACCAAGGCATAGGAGTTGGGGAGTACTTGCTTCAGAACATTCATGGTAAATTTGCACTTCATCTTTCCTGCCTATAGAAAAGCTTTCTAATTGCCAACAATTAATTAAAACTGGACATTAACTCTGTTGTCATGAACAACTGGAATGTAAACCATAGTATTTTGGAATGCAGAAGACCCTCACTTAGGCGGTAAGTCCAAGCGATGGAAGGAAGTGCTTGATTCCCAAATGAAGATCTGTATGTTACTGGATTCACCTGCTCAATACTAAATACAGGGAAGCCCTGGATTCTCACAGACACAGGGAACAGAGGTGAAATATGGCTAGGACTACAAATTATGTGTTGTATTGGCTGTTTTTTTTTTTAACCTTTTACTGTACATGCTTGTCTTCAGATGATTTATTTTGTTCCTTTTCTCTCTTGAGGATTTATTCTAAGATACTTTTATATTTTGTTTTATGTAGATCATGAAGGTAGGAAATACACTTTCAGAAGTAACTTGCACATTTTTTACAATATTGAGAAACACTAGTGTTACATTTTACAATAACCCTCGTGTTTTAATGGTATTAGAGCATTTGCAAAAAATTATTCTAAGTATTTACCATCCTGTATTTATTATTCAGACAAGTATTAATATTTCTCTTAAATAAGAAGTGTTGTAAAGAGCTGCTAGTAGGTTCACTTTAAACCACATAAGCTTAACCAAGAGTATGTTGATAAGAAGTTGCTGATTAAATCAGTGCTGTTTTTACACCACTTCTGGCCAACTCAGAATAATTTAGATTGTTCTTTTAACAAAAAAGGATTTCTATCTCTTTTAAAGTATGTCACTTTATAAGCTGGCAGAAGTGAATGACACTTTGAGAGTAGTCTTTCAGTCTGAAGATGTAAGATTTCCTGAAACAAGTTCTCAGGAAGTCTTTACATTATATTTATAACTGATACAAAAATTATATTTAGAATTTTTAAACATGTACAAAGGGCTACATTTTAATTTTAAAATAGCTTCATATTATTTTACTTATGTTGAGTTTTTCTTCTTTTTAATCCTTTTCAAGTGCAACAGCTTAGGTTAAGGACACACTTGAAATCTCCTCTATGTGATCTTTGTTCTTCAACAGTATATACCAGAGAGTTAGTTGGGGGAAAACTTCATTCTCAGGAAAAGACTTGAATGATTATGTGACCCTGTTATGTTTCAGTGTTGTGACAACTGTGTAAACAAGGGTGGGGGGAGGCAGTATTATATCATAAAGGAGATGTGTAGTTTGTTTTCTTTAATCAAAAGTAGAAAGTATATACATTTCTCTAATTGAGTTGTTTAGAGAGAACTAATGTCTCATATGATGTATTTACTTATTTAAAAAAAAAGAATAGGAATGAGATGTCCCTGAGCTGTACTTTTCTATTATTATAAGGCCTTTAGGCATCAGTGCATCTGGTTTACCAACATTTTCTCAAATGCTGTCAATATTTTACTATAATTTATGTTCTTATATTTATGTATATTTGTTAAAACTGTAAAAAAATTTCAGATTTTTTCCAATACTTGTGCAAGATATATGTGTAGCTCAAAACTATTTGTGATCTGCTGTTTGCATGTGAGAGACCAGGATATGTAACTCTTATATTTTAAGTGTATACATATTATGTATATAATATATAAATATTAAAATGGGGAATTATACATCTTACCTTTCAGACAATTTTTATCACAATTAGAGAGAAATGATCATTGGATACATGTTGCGATTATTCTAGTTCAAAATAATTTTTAGCCGGGCGTGGTGGCTCACACCTGTAATCCCAGCACTTGGGAGGCAGAGGCAGGAGGATTGCTGAGTTCAAGGCTTGTCTGGGCTACATAGTGAGCTCAGGGCCAGCCTGAACTACAAAGCGAGACCCCGTCTCCAAAATAAATAAGTAATAAAATAATTATAAGTAAATCTAATCAAAAGGTGAATAATAGTCAAAAGAAAAATTTAATAAGTATTTTACATTACTAAATCTGTTCCTTTCAATTAAATTTCCCTTACCAAGGCAATTGTCTTGATACTCTCTGGTTATTAAAGGAAGAAGAATTGGATGCAAGACAGTGGAAGAGCTACTGAACCCTAAACAAGACTAACATTTACTCTTATGTTTCTATGCATCCAGCAATTGAACTGAACATCTGTAAGGTCTAAAGGTAGAATGTGAATATTGCCAGAGTTCATTGCTCTCAGTATAAGATTTTACTTTATTAATGTAAAAGGAATATGGAGATATATCTTTAAGTCTGCAGAGTTTTTATTTGGGTGCAGCTTTTTTAAAAATTATGTTTTAAAATTATTCAAGGAAAAAAAGTCCCCTTTCATAAAGTCTGAAGATTTTTGTCACCTTTACTAAAACACACTGGTGCTTTCATTATTGAAGGTCAAATTATTATAAATACTCAGTTAAACTTGCCAAACACTTGTCCTGGTTATCAGTGTTTGACATGCTTTGGAAAGCTCTTAATTCCTCTTAGTTTTTCAATTTTGTTTAGAATGATTGTTACAGTTTTTATTTGGCTGTTTCAAGCCAAAGTCAGCTCTTAATTCTGACTTCATGGATACTGTTGGGCAATGTACAGTGTATGGTGTGTGTACCTGTCCACTCTAGAGCATTGCTTACAGGTTTTTTAAAAGATGCTGTGCTGTAAAATATTGTCCTACTTGCTATTTCCTGATACAGTGTAGTTTTTCCCCATTCATTTGAATAAAAGCATGGCACCAAATGACTTCTGTTTCATGAGTAAAATTTTTTAAACATATTTGAACTTAGGAGAACTCATCATGTA
>PVIC010010457.1:23577-43443 GCA_004025085.1 Thryonomys swinderianus
TTTTTTTGAGACAGGGTCTCACTTTGTAGTTCAGGCTGGCCCTGAGCTCACTATGTAGCCCAGGCAAGCCTGGAACTCAGCAATCCTCCTGCCTCTGCCTCCCGAGTGCTGGGATTACAGGCGTGAGCTACCATGCCTGGCACTGTGGTATGTGGTATTGATTGCTGGTGGGTGTGAATCACCACGCCCAACATTGTATGTGGTTACCGGGATTGAACTCAGGACCTTGTGCTTGCGAGGCAGGTGCCGGAACCACTGAGCTAAATCTCCAGCCCTGTGTGTTCCTTTTATATTAATCCTGTCCCTATTAATTCACTGTTTTGGTGAATTAATACTTCTTACCAGAATTAATACTCTGTGCCTTTGAAATCAAGTGGGTAACTTGTTGATATCTGTGGTAGCCATGAGGAGCAAGTTCATGGCTACTTGTGAGTTTCACTTTGCTTTTGCTGAAGCTCTTCATTCAGACAAGAGCAAAAAACCACAAAAGGTTAAAAAGAACAACCAAAAACCTTTATGCATACTTACATACCCAAGGCAGTAGCTGCTGCTGACTAACATAAATGTGCTCTCCACCTGGGAACCTTTGTCTTTTCATAGGCACACAAGCTTCCAAAAACAGTTTTGCTGCCACAGTATTTTCTAGCACATTAATTTTAAGAACTAAAAATATTTAACTCCAAAACCCAGGTATGTTAGAGAAGTAGATAAAAGCCATGGTTCCCATAAGCTCACACACTATTTAAGGGTGCTTTCCCCAACCCAGTTAATTGATGGGTCTCAGCTGGGGCAGAGGAAAATACTTGTAGTAAAGAGGAACACACATTTTTATATTGTAAACTGCCTATGCAGAAGTAATAAGGAAGAAAATCCAGTGAAAGAAACAGCTGTAATACTGTGACCTACAAACCAGAGACTACAAAAAGCACGTCTTGCTGGGCGTGGTGGCTCATGCCTGTAATCCCAGCACTCAGGAGGCAGAGAGAAGAGGGTTGCTGAGTTCAAGGCTTGCCTGGGCTACATAGTGAGCTCAGGGCCAGCCTGAACTACAAAGCGAGACCCTGTCTCAAAAAAAGAAAAATACGTCTATAAATGAACGTGAAATCCCATCATCCCTTAGAAATATACACATGCTTTGAAAATGGATCTGTGTCTTCTTATATGGTATTTTTTACTTTTTTTCCGCATTTTTAAAAAATTGAATTCTTTATTGGTACATTTTATATACAGCTCACAATCACATACAACATTGGGGAATTTGTACCACTATGTGACACAAGTTAATTCTCATTTTTACCCACATCCCTACCCACCCACAACCCCAAGTATTTTTTACTTTTAAAAGAAATGAGAGATGTTAGGGATTCTGTATAACTTGAAGCATGGGCTTGGTGTACAAGTTGGTTTGTCAGAGTTGCTCTTCAAGTAAGGAGATGTAGAAGTTCGTTTCATCATCTTTTTGTATTTGGGGCCTTCTGGCATCCCAGTTTTCCAAAGTTAGGACCTTAGGCAACAAAGATTAGTATTTTGCATGCACTGAATATCATTCATGGTCATCAACTAAAGTTTTCTCCATTTTCTTTTTTTTATAAGAAATCTTTTTTTAATATTTATTTTTATTGGTACATTGTATATACACATCATATCATGATCACACTGGATATTGGGAATTTGTGCCAGTATATGACACAATTCAATTCTCATTTTTTCCTGTCCCCCTCCCCCCCAAAACCTCCTACTCCCTAAATACATAAGTTTTGTTTCCCTTTTTTATTACCATCACATTTTTTCTTTACTCCTCATTACACCTCAACCACATTTCCCCTTGAATATTTTCTATTTCACAATAACCATCATATGTTTTAGAACTCATTAACATCTTCATACCAGAGGACAGATATGATATTTACAGATCTGTGACCTATTTATTTCACTTACAAGTATGTCCTGAAGGTACATCCATTTGAATATAAATGACTCAAACTTACCATTCTTTAAGGCAAATACTCCATATTACAAACTGAGGTACTATGAACATGGGTACGTATACGTCACTATGATATGATTCTTTTCATTCTTTTGTGCATATCCCTAGCAGGGTCAAATGGGACCTCTAATCCTAAATTTTCTCCATTTTCATGGAGGGGGTATAGTCTTTCCGTTGACAAAGATAAAAGCAAAGGAATTAACAAAAGTATTTTGGGAGCCACAAAGATTTTTTTTTAACACATTAAGCAATGCCTAGCCTACTGGCCTATTCTAACCTCTTAACCACAGTGTGTATGGGTGGGTAAATGTGCAACTTTCTTCAGTTAATTAGAGGCATCATAGAGCTACAGAACATGTGACAGCATGTGTTGGGTACAGCCCGTCTAGGTACAGTTTCATTCCACTGTGGGGATTCCTGGCCCTGCCCAATGTCATATTTAAAGGGTTGCATATTTTCACGAAAAGAACAGAGTGGCTTTCAGCCCCAAAATAAATGGAAACGATCCATTTAAATATTCAATTTAAGTTTATTTGCTTTCTCATTTAACTTATACGGCCTGTGAAGATGTGAGGATTTATATCTCCATTTTACAAGCATGATGAGGTTTTAAAAAGTCATAACTATGTAGGGGCTCATGGCTCAAAGGGGTAACATCATAACTTGGAGTCCACACCTTCTGACTCAGTCCCCTCCACTGAACTATGTGGTACAGTCTTCCACCACAGTATAGATACTGAGGAATAAAAAAACATTGCACTCGGGAGTAATATATTCACCGCTGCTGGAAAACAATTGTAGTTGATTTTGACCTATGGCTCAAACCAGCATCAATACAACACCATCAGACTGGTGTACTCACCTACATTGGAACATCCAGATAGATGAGAACAGAGGAATGGAGAAATTTTAAACGTGATGAAAATAAGTAATTCTGATAACAGATTGGTCACAATTATATAGAAAGTGATTAGCTGCAAGGAACTAGCTGGGTCATAGACAGGCTGTTTCCACCGGGAAATTGAGTATGTCGAAGTGGACCTATTAGGCCTTTCACACAGTGGTGCGCTGCACTGTAACAGAGGTGTGAGCCAAGAATAATAAGCTGATAAGGCCTGTCTTGTTAATAGTAAGCAGTTCAACAAGAAAGTTCATATGCTAGATTGTCTTTTTTGGGGGGAGGATCTGTTTTATGAGACAGAATCTCGCTATGTAGTTGAGACTGGCCTTGAATTTACAGCTTGTAGTCCAGGCTGGCCTTGAACTCACAGCAATCCCCCCACTTCAGCCTGCTGGGTTGCAGGCTGGCATTACAGGCATGCACCACCATGCCCAGCTCTAGACTGTCTTATTAAAACTACCTTTATACAGATATTGAGGTGCCGGATGCGGCAGTGCACATCTGCAATCCCAGCTGCTCAGGTAGCTGAGGCTGAGGCCAGAGGATCAGAGCTTGAGGATCAGACTGAGCACTGAAGCTCTGTCTCAATGCAAGACTTTTAAAATGCCTGAGAAAGCAGCTCAGGGTCTTCACCCTTGGTAGCATGCTTGGAGCTCTAGATTCAATCACAGCATCCTCAAACAATAACAAAGATTAGCCTCCATTGAGCCTAGTTTCTTTCCAAATGTTTTGAACCACTGAGACATCGGTACTTTAGTAACATTGGGCAGAGCTCTTGGTAAACTACAGGCTGCAGTCTCCCTGGCGGGCTGATGGGACACTGGTGGACCATAGATTCTGTATACTTAAATTTGTGCCTAGATCCTTTACCCTTAGCAGTCCTTTATCACAACAGTATGGTAGACAGTGAGCATTTCCCAAGTGAACACAGGAAAGCAAAAATGCCCAGTCCTGGACAAGAGTTCAGATCCAAACTGGCATGAATTCTCAGGACACCCCTAATATCCTACTGCCAATACTGTTACCCCAGAAGACAAACCCTAAGTTGACCTTTTCTTGGTCTGGCTCTCTTCAGTCCACACAGATTCTATGAAGCCAGATGTGGTTTGAAAATCTCACCCACTGGTCACCAGACACAGAGATTCCAGTTTCACCTTTCTGGGCCATCCCCCTGAAACCAAGGGCCGGGTCGCCAGGGTCTATTTCATGCCCTGCTCCACGTCTCTCAGCCTAAGCAGGCCTCAGCCTGGGCTTCACTGTCCTCATGCAGTCTATACCTCCTGCCTGCAAGCTTTCCCGGCCCCATCTGTGGATTCAGCTGCAACTTCTAGCAAAGTCAGCTCCTTCCTGACATACACAGCCACATGGCTGAAGCCTTCAGCCTCTTATTTTATTTCCTCTCTGACCAACACAGAAGGACTTCAGGCCCAGACCGCCACCAGATCCTGTCAAAACTTCACACTTTCAATTGGTTCCACCTTCTTCCTGCCGCCAGTCTTGTGTCGAGTCATGGACAGCTCATGCTTAGCTCTTGGTTCAGACTTTCTCCAATTCCTTTTCTCCCACCAAACTGTCCTGCAAAGAGTCAGTTTTCCCAGAGCACTGGTTTCATCTCACACCTTCATGCTAGACGTGACTCCTGACATCAGAATTCAAAGCCCTCAAAGCCGTAATCCAAATTCCTTGTCAGCAGTGCCAGCAGCAAAACCAAGAGCTGGGTACGACGACATTCCAAGATATCAAACTAATACGGAAAAGCTGCACTAGAGTGGACCCTTGACTTATGAACACTATTCACTCCCTTGGGCTGGCTGTAACTCAGGTTGGTCACTGAAGGCCCAGGCTCCTCTACACAGCCCTCGAAGTCTCTCTGCTGCACACAGGCAGATTTCTCAGTTATCCCACAGGAAGCGATGTTGTAATGGTCCTTCCAGAACTCTTTAACGGTTAAATGTGTATCTGAGACCATCTGGAAGCACAAGTGGCCAGCATTCGGGTCGTAACTCAAGACTTTGGTCTCTAAAATTCCAGTTGTAACCCATATTGTTCGTACGGCAAGCCAGTCATAACTCGGGGCCCTATAAGCACTTTCTTGTACTTTTTTCACCAGTTTTTATTTTGACTTTCAAAGAGCACTGGGGTGGGGGAGTTGGGTGGTTGTGACCTCTGCTGTGGTGGGGACCACTGAGGATCTTCAACAGTTTTTCAGGCTGCCCTGTTCACGACCCTCTCCAGAAAGGCAGGGGACTATTACACTGTGGGTGACGCTCGAGAGCTGCTTTCGCTGAACACAAGCAGGACCACAGAACCGAGGGAGAACCTCCTCCCACCAATGCTGAGGCTGTTGCAGAGCTAGAAATTTACCCAAGTGTCTGAAATCACTGAAAAAGAATGACAAGTCCTGTGGGCAGAATAACTACATAAAGAGAAAAATGTCATTTCCAAACAAATTCGGGGGCCATTTCTCTACTGAGGGACTTCCCTATTGCTCTATGTTTCTTAACCTTGAGCCCCAGAAACATGTAATAAGAAAAAGTCACACTTTCCTTGCGAGGCATGCTCTGCAGACCTCCATCCCATCCCTGACTCCCTGCGGCATGCTCCAGCGGTAGATCCGGCCCCGGGATAACCTCCCAGCTGCAGGCTACGAGGCTTTCCCGGTGAGTCATCCCCTCGGCGCCCCAGGCTGGAGGCCAGTGCTCACGTCTACCACAGGTACTGTCCTCCCCAGCTTCCCCCCTTAGTACCTGAAAGAGTCTAAACTTACTGAACATCTGAAATGTTCGGCAGAACCTCTGGGATCTAGGATGGGGCCCCGTCCCCGGTGTGGCCACAATCTCTCAGACAGCGGGACACGAGCCGGAGCCTCTGCCCTCTTCTCCCCCTGCATACCTTCCTAATCCCCACCACCACCGCACACACAGTCTTGAGGCCCATCTTGGTAGCCAGTGAAACAGTCTCATTTCCCAGCTCAATTCGTATCAAGGGAACACAAGGAGACGGGGCTTTGGTTGGATTTCCTCTCATTAGGACTTGGTACTAGGACCTCCCTGCCATAGCTTACTGGCAGGGTGGCATATGTTTGTGTGTCAGTCCTGCTAGCAGTTTCCGCAGCATCCAACCTGTCACCTGTGAAATTCATCATCAGAGCAACGCCAGGAACTGTGGTGGTTAACTCTTAAAGATCTTGAGACGAGGATTCTCTCTTTACCTCCAGAAGATTTGCCTCCCACCCATTATGTGCAAAGAAAACACTGTGTGCAGAGAGGAGGAGAGAAACATCCAGCAGTGGAACAGCCAGAACAAGACGTGGCCGTGTGATGACACTGGCAGAGGGACAGAGTAGACCCCGTGTGTGCAGACTCAGTTCGGGTGAGGCCCTCAGGGCCTGTCTCGTTTCACCTTCACAACACACCCCACCCCTGACAGATGCTGTGTAAGCCAGGCCTGGGTCACACAGCTCTCGGTGATGAAGCTGACGCCAAAGCCTGACTGGGAAACCAGATCTGGTCTGTTCAATGATCAGGGACACACAGTGACACCCAAAAGGTCTGTGCAGAAAACAGCATCACAACACAAAACAGAGGTTCACAAAGGGTGTGCTTTAAACTTGATAAATCGTGTTAGGAAAGCAGAATTGAAATCTGAAAAAAAACCACATAGTAGGTGGGTTAAAAACAATTTTTAGCCGGGTGAGGTGGCTCACGCCTGTCATCCCAGCACTCGGGAGGCAGAGACAGGAGGATTGCTGAGTTCGAGGCTTGCCTGGGCTACATAGGGAGCTCAGAGCCAGCCTGAACTACAAAGCGAGACCCTGTCTTAAAAAAAAAAAAATTTTTTTTTAAAAGTAGAGCTGTGTGTGGGCCGGAGGGTTAGCTCAGTGGTTCCGGCGCCTGCCTCACAAGTGTAAGGACCTGAGTTCGATCTCCGGTTACCACATATAATGCTGGGCGTGGTGGCTCACGCCTGTAATCTCAGCACTCGGGAGGCAGAGACAGGAGGATTGCTGAGTTCGCGGCGGCTTGCCTGGGCACCATAGTGAGCTCAGGGCCAGCCTGAACTACAAAGCAAGACCCTGTCTCCAAAAGCAAAAAAAAAAAAAAAAAAAAAAAAAAAAAAAAAAAAAAAAAAAAAAAAAAAAAAAAAAAAAAAAAAAAAAAAAAAAAAAAAAAAAAAAAAAAAAAAGTAGAGCTGTGTGTTCTCATACTATCAAAGAGAAAATAACATTCTAAACTTGGAAATTAGCAGCAAACTTGACTACAAGAAACTATAAAGCAACAAAATAGCTAAGAAAACGTTTGGAAAAATAATTGAATCAAATAGGATGATGACTTGTCCATCTTACAATATTTAAGAACATAGGATCTTGACAGGTAAAAATAAATCTTAAGGTCATAACAGGTAAATGTGTGAAGGACAAGATTAACTGGTTCACATTATGTGAGGGAATAAATATTGAAAGTTTTCCATCTTAATTGCAAATTAAAATGATAGACCATTATACCTCATTACCTATTAAAAATTTATATACATATCTTGATTCTGGTCACAAACTGGATAGAAGAGAACCGAATCAAATTTTCCCACAAGGCCAAGATTGAATCTAACTATTAAATTTGATTTAAATTATATATAATATAATTAATATAATATATATAATTTATATTATACATATATTGCTGATGAACATCTCTAACAAGACTGCACTAAATCTGATACCCTCATAAAATGCCAGTGACATTTTGAATTAATTATTGTAAACATTTGTCTCAATGAAATCTTTATAGCCTTTGAGCTACCCAAAGGTAATTAATTATACTTGACAACAGTATAAAATTTATGTTTATAAAAACTTATAAAATTGAAGTTTATAAAAACTTACAAAAATTTATAAGTTTATTTATCACAAAAACAGTTAAAAGTACTGGAAGCAGTTGCTAGCCATGGTGGTGCATGCCTGTAATCCCAGCACTCTGAAGGCTGAAGCAGTAGCAAGTGTGTAGGGGGGGCAGCCTGGGTACATAGTGAGACCTGTCTCAAAAAAAACCAAGTAAATAGGGCTGGAGATTTAGTTCAGTGGCTCCAGCACCTGCCTAGCAAGCCCAAGGTCCCTGGTTCAAGCCCTGGTAACCACATACAAAATACCGGGCGTGGCAACTCATGCCCACCAGCAATCAGTACCACACACCACAGTGCCAGGCATGGTGGCTCACGCCTGTAATCCCAACACTTAAGAGGCAGAGACAGGAGGATTGCTGAGTTTGAGACTTGCCTGGGCTACATAGTGAGCTCAGGGCCAGCCTGAACTATGAAGTGAGACCCTGTCTAAAAAAAAAAAAAAAAAAAAAACAAGTAAACAAAAAACTAGAAGCAACCTAAAATGTCTATTTAAGGGTTTAAAAAAAAGAAAAATGTGGGTTTACAGGGCATTGATTAGGAATTATAGAACATAAAGCTGTGTATATTCTAATTACAAATATGACTGAAACATCCTGAAAAAACAAACATGGAAACTATGTGACAGAATATAAAAAGAGAAAAATCCAAGAATAATGAGATTACAAGTAAATTTTTTGCCTTTGAAAATATCCTTCCCTGGCTGAAGAGAAATTCATCAGCATGCTAGGTACAGTTATGTTGAAGTTCCAGACCTGGGATATCTTTTCTTCTATATTCTGTCATGTGATTGTATGACCTTCATGATGAAAAAGGCAAATATCATTTTCAAAAATACCCTAAAAAGTAAAGCTTTATTTGTGCAGGAAAAAAAACCCTTTAATATTGGGGGGAAACATTTAAGAGCCCGTGCAAGGCAGAAATCAGGCTACTCCCAGAAGCAACTGAATAGGAGTGTTGGGCATTAATTCACTGTCTCCCGTGTGCTCAGGCTCGGGACAGTCACAGTGGTGAATAGAGAGGAACCCAGCCCATAGACTGGGGTAAGACTGACCCACAGAACGGTCAGAACAGTGGCGCCAGCACTGCTGAGAGGAAAGCCTGCAGACTGGAGTCAGGGGAGGCTGGGGCGGGTGGAGAAAAGGTGGAGGCCCTCTGCTTCATTTCTGTGAGGGACCAGGAACTCAGCCAGAAAAGATGACTCGCTTGTAAACCTGTGGGGGAGTCCGACTGAGGAAGAGAGAGCAGTACCAGAGAGCTGGCCTCGGCCACCAGGCCAAGCAGGGCGCCCCAGAGGCCACCCCAGGGCAGTGTCCCGGTCTCAGTATTCTCCCATCCGAACAAGTTTGGCAGGGCCTGCTGAGCCCAGACCCCAGCCTAGAAAATTCACTCTTATGCTTGGCCACAGACTTCCCTTGGGTCTGAGATCACAACCCAGGAAGCGAGAATCTGTGTTTTTAAAATAAACAACCTACTTCTACTTCCCCTCAACCCCCTGTCCCCTCTTGGGCCACTCACCCCATTCTGCTTTTTCACTTGTGGTTTCTTCACTGTTTATCTCGATCTTTCAGGATCACTCATTCTCTCGGAGCCCCAGACTGAGGTGTCCCTGAGGCCTGCGGGGAAGGGGAGTCCAGGAGCACTGGGCCTGCTCTGAGTGTCCTGAAGCTGTCCTGCTAGCCCTCCAGGGAAGGAAGCTGTGACCTTCGAGGCCACCCAGGGAAGCTGCTCACTCACCAGCAGCCCTGTGAGCAGAGATTAGAGAACCTCCAAATCTCCAGCAATCCCACAGCTTTCCTTACCCTTGGAGGATGGGGTGTGGGTCCTGCAGGGGAAATCCACACCTGAATACCTGCACAGAGTCACAGCCCAGAAGCCCACTCTCAATAGATGCTTAATGGGACAATCTTTCTTTTTTTCAGATGTTAGAGATTGAACCCAAAGCAAGCACTCTACTGAGCTACAGCCCCAACCCTGACTTTTATCAGCCTTTCTCCAGCTTGTACTTGGCAGGGGAAAAATGTTTTCAATAGGAACAGACTCGGCACACACAAGTCCGACCCACCATGGGGTCTAGAACAATTTTCCAACCAAGTTGCATAGACCAGAGTGACTTCAACTTAGGGTGACCTTATGGTGGCCTAGTTCAATGACAATCGTGTCTCTTTTGCTCTCAGAAGTGGTTGGGATCATCAGTTATCTCCGGACACCAGGCTGAACACAAGCCCAAGGCTCTCTGTTCGTTGACATCAAGGAAGAGGACAGAATCTACATAGTCCCTCCCTCTGCCGAGAAGGCCTGGCCCCGAATTCGCCTCCCACCTGCAGAGGCCTGTGCTGGTCCTCTTACCTTGTGAGTGGATCCTCTTTTCTGTCCTTCCTGTCAATAATCTATTTTAAACACAGATAATTCTAACAACCTCCTCTCAGGGTCTCCCTGGCTTGAGCCTCCTCCTTCTCCAGTCCACAGTTCTCCCAGTGATCTTTTCAAAACAGAGTGGCTCCCCACCTCCTATGAGACAAAAGCCAAGCCGCCCCTTTGTGACTGCACCCCAAAGACCTTGCCTGTTCCCCTCTTCCCCCCGGTTTAGGTCACATGAGGCAGACTGCTTGTGCCACAAAAAAGCTCATGATCTATTTGTCTTGGATGGTTTCGCCTCCTCCTTCTAGTCTGTGCTCTCTTTTCCGCTGCTCTTTTTGACCTTCAGCCTCATCCTGGAACTGACCCGAAGCTTCATCACCTAGGAAGTCTTTGTTTCTTCACTTTTCCCATCAGAAATAGTTGTTCCCTCTTGTGAGCTTACCTTTGGTTTTAACATGTCCCATAGTTCACTGGCCCTCTGAGGATTGCAAGTGCCCCTCTGTATCTCTCCGGTCAGAGCAGGACCCTGTAAGGTCAAGAATGTCTCTCAGGCCATGGTTACACTGTGCCTGCTGCATGGAGGAGCTCACTTTAATGCGGCAGGATCAATCAGAATTGCTAATGCAAGTCAGCCATCTAATACCAGGTTACCCAATGCATCAGTTACTCATAGGTCCAACACTGGCCCTTTGGGGAGAGTTGTGCACGAAGAGGGATTTGCTCCTCCTTTTCCTTGCCTGTCCTCCCCTCTTCAAGTGCTGCCACCCCATCAAGGTCACGCCTCATGAATCCTCCCCTTCCTCTCAGCCCACAGGAGTTCACACTCCCGTCTCACAATTTAGGACAAGTCCAACGTTCATTAGATGGCACCTTCTGTCACCATCTGTACTGAGTTTACATCTGTGTTTTGAGGCCATGGGTGGATTTTGAAGGAGGGAGCTGGGAGGGATAACGTGACAGCGCCCCTCCTTCTCCAGTTTAAAGCCCTTCCACTCAGCTCCATGGGGACCGATTTGTTCAGAAAAGATACTCAGAATTAAGTAAGACGTTCAGTGCTCTCGCTCAGAAAGTTAACGGTGAAGGAGCTGGACACCCCAGGGCAGGCTTTGCACCTCTCCAGGTCCCTCTGTGCACCAAACAGTGGAACCCCTCTTTCCTAGAGAACCGGTGAATTGGAGAGAGACTGCCCCCCCCCCAAGAAAACCACCCTCGTCTCTCTCCCAGCCAGCAGCGATGAGAAGCAGGGCGGACCGGGGCCCAGAACAGATTAGGGCTCTCAGGGACCCAACAACTCTTCCAACCTGACATTAGGCCCCAGACAACTGGGTAAGTACCCCGATTTCATAAGCAAAGGAGCGAACGACAAATAAAGCGGCTGCCCATGCTGGCGTGGCGAGACAGGACAGTTCTCCCGGCTCTGGGCACTTTTCCTGCCAGGTCTCAGCCACGAAGCCCCCTGCCCTCCTCCCCTCGCCCTCCTCCGTGGGCACCGCAGAGCCTGCCCCTCCCGGCCCACGCCCTCCTCCGCCACCACCTTCCTGCCCACCCGGCGCTCGGGCCAGGCTGGCAGGAAGGGAGGTGCTGGGCGCCGGCCGCGAAGAGCGAGGCTCGGGCCATGGTCTCCACCGAGCCCTGGAGCCCCAGCCCGGGGACGCGGGACTGGGACTACTCGGGCGCGGGCGCCCCGGCGGAGGAGCTGGAGCCCTGCCCGTCGTGGGAGCTGCCCTACAGCTACGCCTACGTCCCCGCGCTCTACCTGGCGGCCTTCGCCGTGGGGCTGCTGGGCAACGCCTCCGTGGTGTGGCTGCTGGCCGGGGGGCGCGGGCCGCGGCGGCTGGTGGACACCTTCGTGCTGCACCTGGCGGCCGCCGACCTGGGCTTCGTGCTCACGCTGCCGCTGTGGGCGGCGGCGGCGGCGCGGGGCGGCCGCTGGCCCTTCGGCGCCGGCCTCTGCAAGCTGAGCAGCTTCGCGCTGGCGGGCACGCGCTGCGCGGGCGCGCTGCTCCTGGCCGGCCTCAGCGTGGACCGCTACCTGGCCGTGGTGAGGCTGCTCGAGGCGCGGCCGCGGCGCTCCCCGCGCTGCGTGCTGGCCGCGTGCGCCGCCGTCTGGGCCGTGGCGCTGCTGGCCGGGCTGCCCGCCCTGCTCTTCCGCGGGCTGCGGCCGATGCCCGGGGCGGCGGGCGCCCAGTGCGGCGAGGAGCCGTCCGCCGCCTTCCAGGCCCTCAGCCTGCTGCTGCTGCTGCTGACCTTCGTGCTGCCGCTGGCCGTCACCGTCTTCTGCTACTGCCGCATCTCGCGCCGCCTGCGCCGGCCGCCGCGCGTGGGCCGGGCCCGAGGCAACTCGCTGCGCATCATCGTCGCCGTCGAGGGCGCCTTCGTGGGCTCCTGGCTGCCTCTCAGCGTGCTGCGGGCCGTCTTCCACCTGGCGCGCCTGGGGGCGCTGCCGCTCCCCTGCCCGCTGGTGCTGGCGCTGCGCTGGGGCCTCACCCTCGCCACCTGCCTGGCCTTCGTCAACAGCTGCGCCAACCCGCTCATTTACCTGTTCCTGGACCGTTCGTTCCGCGCCCGGGCGCTGCACCGGGCCTGCGGGCGCGCCGGCCGCCAGGTGCGCAGGGTCAGCTCGGCCTCCTCGCTCTCCAGGGACGACAACGCCGTGTTCTGGGGGCGCCCGCAGACGCCGAGCGAGGCAGCGGGCTCCTGGTAGCCTCCCCAGGGCGGCGGGGGCGGCGGCCGCGGAGAGAGGGGCCGGATCCCCGCACAGGCCGGCTCGAGAGCTCCTCCCTCGGCTTCCCCGCCTCCGCGCCCCAAGCCCATTGCTGCGACTCAGCCTGTGGGTACCTGACCGCGGACTTCTGAGATGGAGCAGGCACTTCTGAGATGGAGTCTCACAAGGTCCCTGAGCCGGCACAGGGACGTGGGCTTCCTGTTGTGTCCCATTCAGCGAAGGACAGACAAGCAACAGACCCAGGTTCCCAAAGCCCACTGCATCTCTGGCTGTGGTCTTTCTGGTCCCCCTTAGCCTTTGCTGTTTGAGAATTCAGCTTCAAATCAGATCCTCTAGCTCCTTCATTTTCAAAAATTTCTACAGAACGTGAGGATCGACACGCCTTTTGTACGCAGCACACTGTATGACCACGTGGGCTTCGACATGAATCACCATCAATTCAGATTTCAAAGCACCCCAAAGACATGGATGGGCACCCGCCTCAGCGAACTGCCCAGTTTGTTCCTTCCAATGGGTTCCACACCTACCCTGGCTTTGTATCTGGTGACCTTCTCTTGTATGGCGAAACTACAGGAACCTGCCCTAGAAACTGCGGCCTTCCCTCCTTCACAGAGCCAAAATCTCCCGCCAGGTTTTCAGATTCCCCATTATTCGGCCAAGGACCCCAGGTTCCTCGTTGGGAGCTCACTCTTCTCAATAAACACTTTTGCTAGACCTGGTTTGACAGCTGTGTTTTTAGTTGAGCAGTGAATTGAAATGAATATCGGGCTGGTCTTGTGTTCAGTCAGACAAGACTCAACACAGGAGCCGAGGGGGACTTCAGGGTGTTGAGAGGTATGTGATGTTGGCTGAGAGAGCTGGCTGCACGCCTGTGGGCACAACAATCCCCCAGGAGGACAGCAGATTGTTTATTTGTATTATTTCTAAGGACACTTCACATTTTGAAGGTTACAGGATGGAAAAATCTATAAGGACATCTGCCTACCAGGTGCCACTGCAAAGGGAGGGACATGCCCCTCTGATTCTCTGATGTGCACTAGGTTTTACTTCCAACTCCTCAGGAGAACTTCTTATATCAATATTTGAGATTAGCGTTTGCTGACTGATTTTTCCTTTGTGAATTCTGGAAGGTTCACTTTTGCCCCAAGAGGATTTAGACTAGAGACACTTTGGTTAATGAAGGAAAAGGGACTGTTCTTCATGACCATGTTCCGGCCCAACCTCACAGGTGGGCCTGAAGCATGCGCTCTGGGGAAGTGCCTTCTGGTCAGCACTTGTGCACTAGAATTACACTCAGCTCTTTGCAGCCTCTTTGGCCTCTGGGGTTGTTGGGTTGGAACAAATTGAACAGCACAGCCCATCTTGACCCACCAGCTAGCTGTTTCTAGATCAGGCTGCCCTGTCTAACCGGAAAGACACAAGCCCAGCAGCCCTGGTCCCCTGGGCCCGGGTCACTTGAACCTTGCATGTCGGAGAGCTTGGTTATATCACAGCCCTTCCCCTTTTCACTGTTGCTACCTGATACAAGAAGCTACTTGCTTCCTGTGGTGGAACCCAGAGCATCTAGAGTGGGGAAACGGACCCTTCTCTGGGTGTGTGACGAGATCTCAACTTCCAGAGAAGTTGCTTTTAGCAGGTGGGACCAAGTTCCTGCCTCTACACCTGCCAAGTACTCCCAGCTTAATAGAGCAGGACAGGAAGAAGCTTCTCTATATACAAGGGTCTTCGTCTCCCTTCCTGAAATAGTTATGGAATCTTACCATTTCTTGCCTGCCAACGAAGAGTAGATACAGAGAGAGGTTCCTCCTCTTTAAGGAATCTATCATGTGTTCTTTGGAAATGTTCTCTTATATTCGCATGAGAATGAGTTCCCATTTCCTCCTGGGGAAGATAAGGTGCAGGCTCAGGAACTAAGTGAGGATTCCTCCTCTGCTACTGATGGGAGTATAAACAGTACATTGTTTTAGAAAGCAATCAATTGACCTACATCAACAGTTTAAAAACGTTCATATCCCATTGGGTGTGGTGAGACAGGCCTATAATCCCAACTACACTGAGGCTAAAGCAAGAAGATACAATTCGGGGACAGCCTGGGTAGTTTGGTGAGACTCCATCTCAAAATCAATTAAAAAAATCAATTAAAAAGGGATGGAGATCTAATTCAGTGCTCCCTGTGTTTAATAGAGAGGAAGGAAAGAAAGAAAGAAAGAAAGAAAGAAAGAAAGAAAGAAAGAAAGAAAGAAAGAAAGAAAGAAAGAAAGAGAGAGAGAGAGAGAGAGAGAGAAAGAAAGAAAGAAAGAAAGAAAGAAAGAAAGAAAGAAAGAAAGAAAGGAAGGAAGAAAGAAAGGGAAGGAAGGAGAGGGGGAGGGAGGCAGGAAAGGAGGGAGAGAGAGAAAAGAAGAGAGGGAAAGAAGGAGGGAAGGAGGGAGGGAGGGAGAAAGTAGGGAGGAAGGGAAGAAGGAAAGAAGAAAGAATGAAAGAAGGAAAGGAAGAGAAAGAAGAAAAAAGAGATGGAAGGAGGAAGGAAGGAAAGAAAGAAGGAAGAAAGAAAGGAAGAGAGATGAAGTTTCACACTGCATTCCTCCTCCCTTGGACCTTTGGTGCCCTTGGACCCTGGATTTTTTTTTGAGACAAGGTCTTGCTTTGTAGTTCAAGCTGGCTTTGTAGTTCAGGCTGTGTAGCCCAGACAAGCCTGGAACTCAGCAATCCTCCTGTCTCTGCCTCCTGAGTGCTGGAATTACAGGCGTGAGCCACCATGCCCAGCTGGACCCTGGAATTTTGATATAGAAAAATATAACTCGGGCCGGAGAGTTAGCTCAGTGGTTCCAGCGCCTGTCGTGCAAGCGCAAGGTCCTGAGTTCGATCCCCAGTAACCACATATAATGCTGGGCGTGGAGACTCACGCCCACCAACAATCAACACCGCATACCACAATGCCAGGTGTGGTGGGTCACGCCTGTAATCCTAGCACTCGAGAGGCAGAGATAGGAGGATTGCTGAGTTCGCGGCGGCTTGCCTGGGCTCCATAGTGAGCTCAGGGCCAGCCTGAACTACAAAGCAAGACCCTGTCTCAAAAATAAATAAATAAATAAATAAATATATATATATGACTCCCAATCTGTGAGATATTAGGTGTGCAGAGTTTGTGGTCTCGCAACACAGAGGAATTAAGTCAAGAACTAAAAGAGGAAGTTAGGAGAGTTTATTGGAAACAAGGGAAGAATAGGTCATGGATTTCCAGGAGGAGATCCTGAGGGGGTGGGCACTGCAAGTCTTTGTCAGGGGTATGTGAGAGAGTGAAATCCCAATGTGGGTCAGATTACAATTATCCTATAAGGTTATAATATATTATAGTTCCTTAGCTAATATTGATCCAATAGGGAAATGAGTCATGCATAAAGGGTATATAGGAAGAATAAAGGCATTTTTGGGAGAAGATGGATCCAGATGTTTGTGTCTGATACTTAGCTGGGCCCACAGGAGCAGGTGATACTAATTATAGTGTAATCTCACGTCGCCATTGATTTCTAGGGAGCCTAGCTCTCCACGTTTGTTTCCAGCCACAGTTCTGATGTCCTTATGTTTTGGTGCCGACTTTCTCAAGGGGTCAACCCCTCTCTGACTATACATTAATTTCTACCTACCTTACAGGTCTATAACAACTTCAATGCTACCACTCTTTTCTAATGCAATACTACTAAACAATAAAAGTCTGATGCATTGAATTAGAGAAGTTCTGAAAGAGTTAAACCTGGGCAAGGCACAGTGGTGCATGCCGATAATCCCAACTACTTGGAAGGCTGAGGCAGGACAATCATAAATACAAAGACAGCCTGGCAACACAGGAAGACCCTGTCCAAAGCAAAAGGTGAAAAAGGTCTGGGGTTAAGGTCCTGAGTTCAACCCCTAGTACAAGAAAACCCCAAAAAACAAAAAAAAAAAGGTCTGAGGATATATCTCAGTGATAGAGTCCTCTTCAGTTCAATCCCCAGCAATGCAAAACAAACAAAATCTAAAGGGAAGTTATCTAAATATCCAACAATAGTGTTGTGTCTTCCTGAATATGATAGAATATTATGGAAAATTTTAGATGTTGTTTAAAGAGAGACTAGGAAATGTTCACAATAAATTAAAAGGGAAAATGTAAAATTATATGTTACATCCTCACACTGAAACCTGGAGGATATAAAATTATTAGCACTGATTTCATTGCAGGAAAATATGCCTCCTGGTCTTTTCAGTCCTTTTCCTGTTCCTTGCTCCTTTTCCTTCCCCTCTCTCAATGTTTGGACTTCAGAGTTGTGAGGGTGCACACTAATGGCGGCCTCAGACTTTACTTGGTCACGGTCTCCCCCATCGGATGACAAGTACAGCGGGTCCTGTCTTGCGATTCCACGGGGCCCCTGGAGCAGTGTGTGTGTCACCCGACAAATGAGCATCGGGAACACATCATCAGGGGGCGGCATGTGGAGATCTGTGCCCACCGAATAAGGGAGGGCATTGCATTTTACATATGGCAGAGCAGCTGTTTATAAGTAGGCACATTAGAAAGACCAGAAGGAAACACAATAGATGTAGCAAAGACTGTGTACAACTAAGAAGATTACAGATTCTTTTTCCATTTTTTTTTGAGTAATTGTACATGTGTATTCTAAGCTCTACTTTTTTTGAGTATTATAAGCATATATACCATTTCTGTATTTTCAATTTCTTCTTTAAGCATTTTTAAAGGGCAATTGACAAAAATCAAAGCTATCAAAGACTGGGCACTAATAGACCCTGGTCGGGGTCCTGATCCTCCTGGGCCCCTGAGCCTCAGCCTCTGAGCTCATCTGAACAATGGAGCTGATAATATCTGCTCAGGCTGCCTCACAGATCAAAGGAAACTTGGGTTCTTGAAAGTACTTCGTCAGCAGTGGGTATCTCAGAAAGACTAGAAGGCCAGTGCAGGACTGGTGGTGCTCAGGGGCCGTAGCCCCCCGCCCCCAAGTCTCCCTCCCTGTCACGAAGCCCTGGGGAGGCTGGGCAGAGCCGCGGAAGTTCCAAAAGGTCAGCCTCTGGGCACAGACTGGCACATGGGCTCTGTGGTTGTCTTGCTTCTTGTGACTAATTCTGAGCTTTCTCCTTGCTTCCCTCGACCCTTGTTTGTTCTCAGGGGCACGACGTGTGGGAACCGGGGCTGCTAGCGGCTGATGAGTGATTTGGAGAGTTCAGAAAGGTGGCAGAGCTCGGTGCTGTGACTCAGTCCACCCAGCCCGGAGCCAAGTGAGGACCCAGGACACCGTGAGGACATCTCGCTGATTAGAGTCATTGGGGTGGGGTCGTTTCTGTCCCCCCCTCGGCCCAGTGACCAGCAGAAGCTACTTCTGCATCCCGGCCCCACCTCCAAGTGGCAGCGGTGATGAGGAGCCCAGGGAACGCACGGTAACTGAAGGAGAAGGTAGAGATATAAGACCCTCCTTCCTCTTCATTATCTTCAGAATCAGAACACACGGTGTGTCTGTAACCCCATCTTCTGAGATCACACTTACGTAAGTCACCGGGCTTTGGAACCGGGAGCTCATTTTTTCCACTCTAGGAATGTACTTGCAGAGGGCCAGAGACAAGAAGTCGCCTGCTTAAAATAATATTAACGTGTAGCACATTGCGGATTTTTAAAAAGTATATGCAGGCGATTTCACTGATTCTCCTGATCTGTGGCGAGGAGGGACGATTAGCTTCACATGTATTTATTTATTTTTTGGCGATCCTGGGGATCCAATTTGGTCCTATGTGCTTGCAAGGTAAACACGGTGCTGCTGAGCTAACTCCTCAGCCCCAAGCTTCACGTTTCTGTGGATGAAGCTGAGGCTTAGAAGTAAACTGGCCTGGGCACAATGACGGCCCAGCACTCTCAGACAGCTCGTTCCCTCCGACTCCACAGAGGGCCAGCTGGCTTGGGAAGACCCCTGACCGCTTCCTTCCCATTAAAAATATGAAGAGTCTCCCCTGGAGATTATTAAAATAATGCACATCCTCCTTCTTTGGATGTTTTCATGTGGGTGCCCAGGTGGCTTCGATTGCTGAGCTCAAGCCATCTTCCTGCTTCAGCCTCCCGAATAGCTGGGCCCACAGGTGCATGCCACCACACCCAGATTCTTTGTTTTTCAAAAAAAAGGAAACCACAGGAAAATATAAAGAGAACCACTATTATCTCACTATGAAGATACTATTATTCTCTGTATAAAAAATACAGGGCCAGGGATTTAGATCAAGAGGTACCATGCCAAACTTGGAAGCACAAGGGCCTGAGTTCAACCCCTGGCACTGCAAAAAAACCCCACAAAAACAAAAACTACAACCAAAAACACCTGTATATGTTTTCTCCAGATAAATTGTCATTAATCCATGAGAACAAATGGAACCTTTTAAATTTAACCAAGCCCCTAATAATTTATGATTTTTTAAAATTTTTTATTTTTTTGCTTTTTGAGACAGGGTCTCGCTTTGTAATTCAGGCTGGCCCTGAGCTCACTATGGTACCCAGGCAAGCCACCGTGAACTCAGCAATCCTCCTGTCCCTGCCTCCCGAGTGCTGGGATTACAGGCGTGAGCCACCACGTCCGGCATTGTGGTATGCGGTGTTGATTGTTGGTGGGCGTGAGTCTCCACGCCCAGCATTATATGTGGTCACCGGGGATCGAACTCAGGACCTTGCGCTTGCGAGGCAGGCGCCGGAACCACTGAGCTAACCCTCCGGCCCAATTTATGATTTTTTTTAAACTCATAAACAATTCAGTGATAAACATTCTTGTATAAAAATCTTTTTTTTAATTGAATTCTTTATTGGTACAATTTATATACATCTCAAAATCACATATAACATTGGGAAATTTGTACCAGTATATGCCACAAGTTAATTCTCATTTTTACCCATATCCCTACCCACTCCCCCCTCCTCCCCCCTTTATACATGCTCTTTTATTTTCTTTCTGTATCATATTTATTCCTTCCCCT
>PVIC010010458.1:0-43361 GCA_004025085.1 Thryonomys swinderianus
ACGTTTTGAACCAATTCTAGAAGTCTGTTCCTTGAGGATCTTCACAAGATGTGATCAAAAGAACAGTAAATGCTCCCATCTCTGTTAATTCATCATAAAAGTATGGTTTAGGAGCCAATCCACAGATGAGCGCATTATGCAGTGTCAGTTACTTTGTATATATTAAGTCCAGTAATTTAATTTTTAGGGTTTCTGACACAGAAATAAATTAAAAGGGTAATTATCCTTGTCTAATATCTCAATTTTCTTAGGTATACTTGTCTAAAATATTTAGAACATAAAGGAACTTTTCATATAATTCAGTATTAAGTTTATATTCACATATATTTTATAAAGTATCTGAATCATTTCCAAATAAGTTAAAATACTAAACATCAATTGTTAAATATGTCTAGGTACTTTGAGTTTTTCAAATTCTATTAATTGACTATCTATTTTGATCTATTAGTAAATATCATCTAATCTGGAAATAAATTTTAGTATATGGCAAACTGAATCATTTAAATAAGATTGGTTATCTCTTGGATCATTACTAGAAATCATGGTTGCTTATAGTTAAAATTCTAATCTATACATGCAGCTCTATATGAAAAACTGCAAGAGGACAATGAAGGTTTGCTTTTGATAAGAAATATGTATGATCTTTTATGAAGAAATAATTTTCTCTAAATTTGGGGATTTTTAAAAGGAATGTCACAAAATCTAAGTCTAAGAAAACAAAATTATTAATTATATGTTGCCCAGAGATAAAGGTAAGAAGTTATATTTTTGGTAAGAAAAGATGAAAACAAATTATTTTCTTTATTGGTACAATTTATATACATCTCAAAATCACATATAACATTGGGAAATTTGTACCAGTATACGCCACAAGTTAATTCTCGTTTTTACCCATATCCCTACCCACTCCCCCCTCCTCCCCCCTTTATACATGCTCTTTTATTTTCTTTCTGTATCATACAAATGGGATCTCATCCTACTGAAAGGCTTCTGCACAGCCACAGAAGTCGCAGGCACTGCTAGAAGACAACCAACAACATGGGAAAAAATCTTTACTAGCTGTGTATCAGACAAAGGGCTATTATCAACAATATATAAAGAACTCAAACAGATCAGCCTCCCCAAGTTTAAAGACCCAATTCAACAAATTATTTTCTATGAGAAAATATTTTACGTGGTAAAATAAAGTTTTATCCTATAGCAGAATGACTAGATTAGTTCAGAATAAAAGGAAAGGTCAGAGGCCAAAACAAAAGTTTTAAGCAGCATACAAATCATTTTGGCAAGTTGAAAGTTCTGTGAAGGATAATTTAAAAATAGTTACTTAAAATTTTTTCTAAGATTAAAGATTAGTGCTTTTATATAAAATCAAAGCCCAGTGGGCATGATGGTGCATACCTCTAATCCCAGCTCTCAAGGAGGCTAAACCAGGAGGATTATAGATTCTAGCTCAGCCTGGACAATTTAAAAAATTACTGAAACTCTCACAATAGGGCAGGGTGGGGATTATAGTTCAGGATGAAGAAGCCCTGGCTTCAAATTCCCCATACTGCAAACAAAAACTAAAATATATAATCTAATGCTCTGTGTTGCAAGCAGTAATGTTTACTTCAAATACTTCTAGGCTTTCAACAAAAATGTATAAGCTAGTTTCATTTTTAAGTCTCAAATCTAGTTTGTAATCTTCTAACCATTTTTTAAATGCCAATTTTCCACCCTTACAGCTTTTATTTAATTCATATTCTCCTTCATATTTTAGTCAGCTCTTGTAACTTGTATTTTTCTCCACAAATAATTCTGCTATTAAGGCTTGATGCTAAAATGTATTTCTCATAAAGGCTCAGATTCTTAGGTGCTAGCTTTTTAACATACTAATTCATCTATACAAACACACACACATATATACACACACATATATATGTATATATATACATATATATGTATATAGATATCTTGCTGATTTTTCCTATGAAGTCAAGAATTATTCTACTGAAGAAATTGGTATTAATGTTTACACTCTTTTATAGTATTATATACACTAATAAACCTGAATACATAATCTTTCAGGATTTCATCAAATTCAAGTACTTTATTTGGGTGTGGTGGCTCATGCCTGTAATCCCAGTATTTAGGAGACCAAAGCAGGAGGATTGCTGAGTTGGAGGCTTGCCTGGGCTACATAGTGAGCTCAGGGCCAGCCTGAACTACAAAGCCAGATACTGTCTTAAAAACAAACAAACAGACAAATTAAAAATTACTTTTTGACAAAATCTGACTCTCAGGTTGTATAGAAGTGATCAGTGAATGTTTATATTAAAACTCTTATTATAGTGAAACATGCACTGCCAATAGCCTCGCTAAAAATACTTGCTTTCATTTAGAGCACGCTTATTCCAACATAACTGGCACTTTCTAAAGCTGTTCTGGAAGTCCTCCTTCATGTCTTTCTAGCTTTCAAGATGTTCTAAATTGATTCAAAACATTTACCTTTCATGGTTATATTATCAGCTTTGAGGAAGAGTCGGACTAAGTTTTTGATTATGTACTTAGTAAGAATGAGCCTAAGAAGAGCTTTTCATTTTTATCTTCTACTTGCCTTTGAAGTCTTTTAAATCCCTTATAAGAAAACCTCTTTACAATTTTGGATAATTCTACCTTCTAACTCTGATTCAATCATTTTAATTAAATGAATTATGATTAAGATAATGATCCATTATCCTACTATGGTCAAACATTTTAAAATTTTCTGATTTTTTTTTTCAGACAGGGTCTCGCTTTATAGTTCATGCTGGCCCTGAGCTCACTATGTAGCCCAGGCAAGCCTCGAACTCAGCAACCCTCCTGTCTCTGCCTCTTGAGTGCTGGGATTATAGGCGTGAGCCACCACGCCCGACACTGTGGTATGTGGTATTGATTGCTGGTGGGTTTGAGTCACCACGCCCAGCACTGGATGTGATTACTCAGATCGAACTCAGGACCTTGCCCTTGTGAGGCAGGCGCCAGAACCACTGAGCTAAATCTCTGGCCCAATTTTCTGATTTTTTAATATACTTCCCCTTGGTCAAACTTCTCACTTAAGTTTTTTTTTAACTTCAAATTTCATATTTTATTGCTAAAGTTATATTTATATGAATATATTATTTTAAATGTTTTAAAAATTGTATAATTTTACAAAAGTCAAATGATCCTATTGTGATTCTACTACTTATGACTGTTAAAGTCTGTGCACAATGAAAATAACAAAATTTCCTCATTAGTGGCTGATTCTGAAAAATTTTAATCATTACTGTATCCTATATAGTTTTGTTTCTTCTCTAAAATATTTATGATTAGATATGTGGGAAAACTAACAAATAATGCAGATTTCTGATCATTTCAATGAGTAACATCAATAAATTAAATAAAAATTTATCAAACTTCACTGATGAAGCTATTTGGATTCATAAAATCTCCAATATAGATCAAACAAAGTGATAATTTCATAAGAAAGCATAAACTGATAAATACTAGATTTTTGTATATTTTAAGTACTAACATTCTGCTTTCTAGATTCAAGTAAATTTCTTAAATTTTCTGTAGAAGTACACTTTTTAACAAAAGTGAAAATATTTACTTTTCCTTACCCACCTGCTTCATTCAAATCTCAAAATTATCATAGTTTTATGACAGTATGATTATTTGAATAAATTAGAATGTTTTCCTCATGACAGAATTGGAAACTTGGGGATGTTTTAAGGTATGCTTAATGAACCTGGTTTATCTATAGTACAGTAAATGAGTAAAACCTGTACGGTAACTTCTTGCCAGGTCCAAAACTCTCAAGTTTTGGGGCAGAATAAGTGAAAACCTAGTGTGCCTTGATTTGGCTTTTCAGCCTCACATGTTTTCTGAGTGCAGGATCATTACATAGCAAACCACTGTTCTTGCTTCACATACAAAAATCGTCAAACAAAATACAATAGAACTTACTTTGCAAATTGTTTTTGCTTTATCTTTGCTGAAATTGGTATTGACTGCATAGAGAAAGATTATGTTTTTAGATAAAACTATAGTGTGTATGTTAATAAGGTTCTTTTAATCTTTATCATTCAAATTATAAACGTTTTTGTATAGACTTACATTGATGTATTTAATTTTTGAGGAAGTGAGGTGGTACTTTTGAATTTGGGCACCCCAGGGTATACTACTAGTATCGTGTATGGAAATATTGAGTTAAATTGCTCCTTATTGTAGAATTTAACCTTCCTAATCCATTTATTTGTTCTAGAAGTCTCTGTATGGATTCTTCATCAGTCACTTCATATGCAATTATGTTATCTGGCAACATGCACAGTTTCACTTATCTCTTTTCTATGCCTTTTATTTCCTTTCTTTGCTATTGCTAGAAATTGTAGTACTATGTTGAATAAAATAGGTAAGTGTCCATATCCAGATCTTGCTTTCAAAAGTAGGAGAGAACATTCTTTCAATGTTAAGTATATTGTGAGTTTTGTTAGATCTTAAAAATCAAGTTGAAGGAAGTCAATTCTAGCCCTGAGTTTAGGATTTGTTACCACAAATGAATGTTCTAATTTTTCAAATGTTTTCTTTACATCCATTTTCACAGTAGTGTAAGTTTTTCATCTTCAGCTTAATATGGAAGTTTATATGGACCAGTTTTTAAATACTAACAAAAGTTTGCATCCATGGAATAAATTCACTTGATCAAGGTATCTAAGTCCTTTTTTAGATTGCTGAGTTCTATTGCTTATATTTCACAAAGGAATTTTTGCATTTGTATTTCTAAACATTTTTCTATACTTTTCAGTTTTGTACTTCTGTTGACTGACTTTGCTATCTGGGAAATAATTGTATCATAAAAGGAATTGGTATGGTCTCTATTCTTTCTGCTTTCTGGAAGATATTTTGTAGAAATTAAGTCAATTTCTCTTCAAACACTTTGAGGCACTGTTTCATGAAACTATCTTCTCATGTAGAAATTTTTTCTTTTTCTTTTTTCTTTTGTTTTTGACACTGGGTCTTGCTGTATAGGTGAAGCTGGCCTCAGACTCTCATCAAACCTCCTTCCTCAGCCTCCCAAGTGCACTTAGATCACAGAATTATTTTAAGATTTTAAAGTTTAAAATCTTAGCTAGAAGATATTCAAATCTTCTGATTCTTATTGGTTAATCTGTGGGTTTTAGATTATGAAGAAGCATTCCCCTTCATCCAAGTTTATTTATTTGCATTGGTATTTATAGTGTTTGCTTATTATTCTCTGCATTTCTGTAGCATCTAGTTTAATAGCTTTTGTTTCATTACCAGTGCTGGCAATTTTTTTTTCCTTCTCTTCTTTTTTTAAGGGATCATTAATTTTGCTAGATGCTTTTCACTTCATAACTTATTACACTGTATTTTTAATTTTACCTTTTGATTCTTTCTGCTTGCTTTATGTTTTCTTGTACTTTACCAGATAACATCTTAGATTTTTAATTTGATATATTCCTTCTTTTACATTGTAACTATTTAGAACAGTAAATTGATTTCTTAGCAATCTTTGCTGTATCCCACACACTGTTCTGACACACTGTACATTCATTTTAATTCAGTTAAATATATATTCAAAATTATTCTGAGATTTCTTCTTTGACTTTTGGTTCCTTAGATCAATGCTATTTATTTTCCAAGTGCTTGAAATTTTTCAAAGGAGTTTTTAGTTACTGATTTCTTATTTTATTCCACTGTGGCCAAAGAAGACACTTTCTATGATTTCACTTTAAAAATTTTTAGATTTATTTTATGGCTCATAATAACATCTCTTGGTATGTATTTTTCATGTTACTGCACTAACAAGTCTTACTGAGTAAAAAGTTCTACAAAGTTTAGATCCTGTTAATGGCATTTTACAGTTCTCATCACAGATTTTTCTTTACTTATTCTATCCAAGATTGAGAGGTATACTTCAGTATCCACCTGTAATTAAGTATTTGTCTATAAATTATCTCTATTCTATCTAGTTTCATTTCATATGTTCAGCAGGTTTGTTAAGCAATGTTTACTATGTCTTCTTAGTGAATTTATCCTTTTCTTTTATCACTGGTAATTTTTTTGTTCTGAAATCCATTTTCTTTAAATATAGATGCTTCTGCTTTAATTACTTTGATTTGTTTGTATATTTTCTAACCTTTTAATTTCAACTTGCTTAAATCATTATACTTTGATGTATTTCTTTTAAATAAAGATTACTTCATGGCTTTAAAATTGTTCTTTAAACATTTTTTTTTTTGAGACAGGGTCTCTCTTTGTAGTTCAGGCTGGCCCTGAGCTCCCTATGGACCCCAGGCAAGCCTCGAACTCAGCAATCCTCCTGCCTCTGCCTCCCGAGTGCTGGGATGACAGGCGTGAGCCACCACGCCCAGCACTGTGGTATGTGTTATTGAGTGCTGGTGGGCATGAGTCACCATGCCCAACATTGTATATGGCTACCAGGATCAAACTCAGGACCTTGCTCTTGCCAGGCAGGAGCCAGAACCACTGAGCTAAATCTCCGGCCCTTCTTTAAACACTTTAATGGTATATTTGGCCTATTTACATTTAAAATTATTAATATATGACAGATTAAGTGTACCATTCTTTTTTCTATTTATTCAGATATTATTGCATCTCCATTTTGTTACTTTTCTGTTTTTAAATAATTATTAGAGTTTTGTTTTTTCTATATCTTTCTGTACCTTTATTAGTTATTCAAGGTATCTTTGAACTGCATGGCTCATCAAAATTTGCTATTATTTATCTGTTATCAATTTGATACAATTTGTACAGAAACTCTATCTTCTTGTACATTCATTTATCCTCTTCTATTTATAATATTGCTTGTTTTCTTTTTTATCTTTCTCGGTACTTTGTATATGCACATGATCCCATTTATAATATTGCTTTCTTTTAAAAAATGGAAACAAAGCTCATGTATATAAGGATTGGGGATTGTAGGTAGGGCAGAGAATGGGAAAAAATGAGAATCAAGATACAGTATGTAGAGGTACAAGTTCTCAGTGCTGCATGTGATAATAATGTATGTATGTAATGTATGTAATGTATGTCTAATGTGTACCAATGAACTCAATAAAGTAAAAAAAAAAACCTTAAAAAATTTTAGAACTGTACCCTAAAGTTTTATATGTACTTCAAACATAAGTTCTCTTAGTTTTCCTTCATTTGGGATGCCTTGACTGTTTCTCCATTCTGGAGAATGGTTTTATTGGATATTGAATTCTATGTTTAGGGTTTTTTTTAACAGGGAAAATGTGTCACTTCCTATCAGCCTTTATAGAGTGGTATGAGAAATCCATTAATTTTCAACTTGTTTTTCCCAATGAGCAGGGTACAGTTTCTTTCTTACCACTTCCAATATATTTTGTCTTTAGTTCTCCAAATTTTGACTATGATGTACTTAGGAGTGAATTTCCATGGGTATATCCACTTGAAGTTTATAGCAATATCTTTAAATTTTAGGGATTTTTATTATTAAGTTTGACCAGTATTGCATCATTCTCTCTCTGTGTACTTCTTTCAGTCCCATACTTGAGTATGGAATGCCAATGACTTAAGTATTAGAATCCCGAGTCTATTTTTTTTTCAGTCATTTTACCTCTGGTTCAACTTGGGTAATTATTTTATTATCTTATCTGAGAATACACTGCTTATTTCATTCTTTCCCTTCTTTCTAATCTTGAAGCTACCCAATGAGGTTTCCAAATTTTTCATCACTACAATTTTTCAGTTCTAAAGTTTCTATCTTTTGCTTTTTCTGTATCATCTATTAGGTAACAGCTGGTATTTCTTTGCCAAGATTCTACACTGATTTAGTGTTACTAATTCTCATTCAATCATTTCTTATGGTGACTGCTTTAAACGCCTTCTTGGATAATCTAATGTCTCAGTGCTGGTGTATGTGGACTGTCTTTTTTGTTTGAGTTGACATTTTTCCGTACTTGGTCTGAAGAATAACTGACATATGCATTTGGGTATTCTGTTTTGAGATACTGGATTTTTAAAACCTATTTTAGCTGATTTCCTCTGACATGACTTCATCATGGAAACAAAGATAGGGTCCAAATTACTGCCAGCTGGGGATAGAAATCCAAGTTTCTCATTGGGTTTCCACTGAAACTAAAAGAAAAATAGGCTCTACCTAAATATCAGTTGTGTGTTACAGCTGACAAGTCTGTCTGGGAGATCTGAGGTGCCTAACGTACTGCTTCCCTCATTATTTCCACTGACTGTCACATCAGTCCCAAGTAGTGATGAAAGCCCTGCCTGACCACTATGGTTCTTGTAACCAAACTATAGTAAAAAGAGGTAGGATGGCTAGTCAAGTTCAGGTGCAAATGGAAGTCTAACTTCCTTACTCAGCCTTCCCTCAACTACCCAAGTAAGTTGTGACACCTCATTTTAGCCTGGTGAGAATAAAAAATTAATTTTTCTACTTTTGCTAGAAAGTGTAGTGGTTGGGCTATGAATTTTCCTAGGTGTTGGCCAGAAAAGCAGTTATATATGGCTGTTATGCCTTGAGAGCTACCATTTTCCTCTAGAGAGAGCACATAGCTTTAGGGACTTCTTTTTATTTTTGCCTGCAGTGACACATTTTGTATCCCGGGGCCCATAGGATTTGGGAGTGCTCTTTGCTAGGAATTATTTTGCAGTCATAGTCCACAGGTACTCTGCCTTCATTGTGTTCCTATAGCTGACTAGTTGTTTTTCATTAGTATTGACCCTCTTTACCTCACCCTTCCTGTGAGCTGATGTCAGAAGCCTAGCTTCTGACTTCCTGGCTCCTCTTATCTGTAAGCCAGGCTCTGTCATAAGCCACAGTATGCTGGACTATGTTAATCCATTTATTTCTCACAGTGTGGATAAGTATTTCAGGTGCAATGTATGTCATAAAATGGACTTGAGATCCTTGTCCCAACCCTAAATCTCAATAAGGTCACGTGATATTTTTAAGTGTGATTTCCTTTGTGAAAATAATTTACTTGGACAAATATTTGTTAAAAGTCACTGGTCGAGTGATCACTTTCAAGGTACTGGGATAATGTAAGTTTCCTCCACTGCTTTAGAATATTTGGAAGTAGATCAAAACAAATATACCTATAACTTAAGCTCTGAAATTTAGTAGTAAATCAGTGGAGTTTGTTGTCAAGCTGGGAATATACACGTCAGCTTGGGGAAAGGAAGGTCAGTCAGCTGGTACACATACCGGCAGCCCCTTCATTTTTCCCCAAAGACACAGAAATTCATTACGATCTCACAAAAAGCTCCCCTCAGCAGTAAGAACTCCTAGCTGTAGTCAGCGCAGGGATGACAGACATGAAGAACAAAAAGAGGACAAGAGAAGGTATGAAGCAGTGGATTGGAGGCTGACAACTTTCTCAGCAAGGGTGAAGCCTGTCATGCTGACTGATGCTCCTACATCCCTGAGGGGCCTTGCTGGTGCCAGCTATAGCCTTCTCCAGTTTCAAAAATGAGCATGAGTTTCAAGGAAAATATTTATTGACTTTCTAAAACTGGGATGGGTGTAAGATTTATGATTAGTAAATTACATTAAGTAATTAATTTATTTACTCATACAAGTAAGTGCTGATCTTGGATTTCTTGTAAATTAAATCATGCGCAAGGGCAGAGTGAGGAAAAGGACAACCACATATTTCTGTGAAGTTCACAGGGGTGTCTAAGCCAGGAAGGATTTTAGATCAAGAACAGTTCCACCCGATCTGCTGTATGTTCCTGCATCAGCCGTGGGCATGATTTGGAATAAACTGTCAGTACATAGCTGAGATGAAGATCTCTCCATGTAGGAAAAAGAATAATGAAAATGGAAAATACTGAAATTGAAAAATACTTGACAGGCATGTAATTACTCTCTCCTCCACTTTTTCCTGGGAATTGTTTATACTGAGCAATTTAACATACCTTTATGATTTAAATGGTAATTTCCCCTTAATACTAGGGAAGTAGGACTTGGATGTTTGAGTCTAGCTGTACTCTATAGGTTTGTATAACAAATGGACTTCAGATTTAGGGTCCAAGTAGACCAAGCAAAACATGGCATGTTACCCATTACTCATCTTCCTCTGGATACCATCTGATTTGGGGACACCTGGAACCTGGATTAAGAGCCAACATCACAGTGATTCCTACAGGCCTGAGCGGCTGCAGGGTGATAGTGAAAGGCACACAGGGACACACAGGAATGGGCCTGCTCTACAGAGGACAGTGGGATAAAAACAACCCCTGCCCCTCCCTCCCTGTGCTTAACACCACACTCCCTGACATCTGAGGTCTGTCTTCTTGGTCTCTGTGCCAGGCTGAAACAGTTGGAAGATGATGAAGTTGGAGCCAGAGTGACTGCTAAGAGACAATACCCAGCAGAGGTATTCTGTGCAACAGCTGTGCACCAAACGATGTCACATTTGTGAGTGACTCACTCACAAAGGGCAGGGGAACTTGCAGGGGCTTTCTTGCTCTGTTAGATGACAGAAGATACTCAAGAGGCTTGATGATAAAATGAGTCCCTGTCTTAAAGAGTCAACATCATTACCTCTAATTCATTTTCAGTTCTCTCCAAAACTAGATCAATATATAACAAGCAATCTCTAAAACACAATCCTACAGCAAAAGAGACCAAAGTCTTTTAAAACACAGTCCTAGGCACAGAGCTGCCTTAGTCTGTGTCTTCACCAGGGCGGTCCCTTCCCTCTATACACTGCTCGGGTGACTGGAGTTGGGAAGAGACTGAGAGATGTGGAGGCCTGGTCACTGAGTTATGCTTTTCTCCAACCCACTCCTTTAAGAGAAATCTCTGAAAATATCTCCAGAGAGCAACCATCCTCTCTTTTCCCTGGCTTCTAGGTCCCACTTCAACAGACAGTGCAAGAGGAATATGATAGAGGCAACAACAGAAAGCAAAGAGATGACAGGACTAGGAAAGGTAGAAGTAAAAACTGTCCAATCAGTTTATTTCCCCATCATCATCATCATCATTATCATAATTATCCCCTAGAAGCTTGGAAGATTCTCTTACAAGTTTTCTTTGCACAGTAACTCAGGGAAGATAAGCACCTGGAAGAGCCAGAAGTTCTGAAACTCTATAAAACATGACCTCATCAATAATATATACCTTTCCCACAGCTTGGTGAAAATAAATTATTGATGCACCCAGTTTTAAAGAGGGAAGCAAGACTGTGAGCTAGAATATTTCTTTCATCCAGAATCGATTTAAAATACACTTCAGTGAGTTCCATGGATTCTTTGCTGAAAGCTACCTTGACATGGCACCTACACCTCTGTTGGGAGAGAAAAACTTTGGGTTCTCAGGGAAATATATAACCTAATGGTGGCTGAGATGAGCACATATGAAACTGTAGTTTTAGTCTGGAAATCGGCCTAGTGGTTTTGAAAAGCACTCTGGGGGCTTGTGTCCTCTCCTTTCCCCTCTGCATTGCTTTATCAAGCCATGGTCTTCATGTTGCCCCTTTGGTCCCCTAAAAAGGCTGCTTGCTTGTTGTAACATATAAGACTAGTTATTGAGCAGAGATTATATAAGGCTAAAGATACATATAGGTTTTCTATTATTCCAGCTCAAGGGAAATGTTAGTATGTCCTGTTAGGACACCACTGTCTTTATGACAGGAAAAAAGTAGAGCTGGTAAGTGAGACATATTATTCTTCTCATCAAATGTGGAAACTTGGTCTTCAGCAACTCTACTCTTCAAGGGAGAAAAGGTATATGTACTGTACAGATATATTTGTCATCTTTGTGTGTTTTACTATTCCCAATGAATGATAAAACAATCCCATCCTCTAAAGAAAAATATATTAATGTAGTGAGATTATTTTTATCTTTTTTGAAAAAGTGTAATTAAGATGTGCTTAAGAACATTTGTTGACAATGAGTTACAAAGGAAATCTAAAATATATGCAAACGACATCCAGATTTACTGAATGTTGGCCTCACAGTGCAGCAGATGTTGTCTGACTCAAAGATTCAAACGGATGCTGGAAGAGCCCTGCAGCTTCCTGAGGGCCCTCACATGCTTCTGGGACAGAGGAGGAGAGAGGCGAGTGGAGCCCAAGTCCATAGTGTTCTGAATGTAGCTGGAGAAGCTCCACTTTAATCCCCTGAATTCTATCTTATTGTCTGACAGTACAAAAAAGTTAGCCTCATATGCACTGAAACTCTCTCTACTCTTAGAAAATGCCATCTTCCTAACCTTGTGCGAAAACTAAGCAAAACCTCACAAAGTGAAATTTCATATGCAAAGTATGCTAATTGATTAGTAATAAAATTAATAGAAATAATGTATTTTGTATAACTGAGAAGTTACTTTTTGGTCACAGCTAAATGGTTGTATGTGTATCAGGGAACACTAGATTCTCAGCTCAGCCAGATTTCCATGTCATGGCTTTTCTAAACTTAAAATTGCATTATCATATCTACCGAATTAACATCTCAAATTACTTAGAATAAATATTCATGGATATGCACCTGTGTCTAAGCCATGCAAATTGGCACATGTAGATGGGCCTATAGATTAAAATGAATCAAGGTGTAGAACTAAGTGAAATCAGTTGGTCAATTTAAATTTTAATAAATCCTGTCACTTACATGCATTTAGGTGAAGTACTTATTGTGATAAAGGAGGATTCATCTCCCCACAAGGCTTCAGATCCTCTCTGCTCTGGGAAGAGTGATAAAGGTATTGCTGATGACCCTACTAAGAGCTGATAAAGATGACATAAAAAAATATGGAGCTGAAGATTTAGTTCAGTGGTTTTTGCACTTGCCTCGCAAGCACAAGGTCCCTGGTTTGGTCCCCAGTAACCACATACAACAATACCAGGTGTGGTGACTCACACCCACCAGCAATCAGTATCACATACCACAAATGCTGGGATTGGTGGTTCATGCATATAATCCCAGCACTCGGGAGGCAGAGGCAGGAGGATTGCTGAGTTTGAGGCTTGCCTGGGCTACATAGTGAGCTCAGGGCAAGCCTGAACTATAAAGCAAGACCCTGTCTCAAGACAAACAAACAAAGAGAAATACAAAGAAAGCAAACGTGTTCATTAAATGCACTTATACAAGATATGATCCATGATGTACAAAGCAAATTTAATACACACTGTGGATCTCAGAAGTTTGCCAAATGAAGAGACTGTTTTCAGGGGATAATTATTAATGGGATTATAAAGAACTACAGAAGAGAAGGAGTATCTAAAAGTTAGAAGATAATAGATGCTACTGCTTCAAGGGCTAGAGACATGCAAGTGTCAAGCAGCTATAAAGGCCAAACCACCTGCTTCTCAGAAGTGGGATGAGTACTAGAAACCAAACAGACTGATGGTAACAAAGTATAAACAGTTGTTAAACAGTCAAAAAGGGACCTATTTCTTAGGCCTAACTCACTGTAACCATTCAGAAATGATGTTACCAATGATTAAATTTGTCAAAGAAAGTTAAGCCCAAATCTGCTGATCTGTAACTTACCCTTCAATTGAATCAAAAGACAAAAATAAAAGTGGCCACACAGAGCACAGATAAGATTCCAGTGATTGACATTTATGGAACAGGGTTTGTTCTGAGGAGACCACATTAGAGAGGTCAGTGGTACACAGGGGCACCTGAGCAGCTGTCCAAGGTCTAGATTTGGAACCTTTTAACATCTTGATCTTGGAGATTATAAAGGGTACAAACACTTCCCTCTGTTCTCCCTCTTAGTCTCTCCTGATTGACAGATGTATATGACTATAGGTTGTGAAGACTGATTCCTCCCATTCAACATACAAAGTAGCATCCCAACCACATGAGCCATGGCCCTGCCCCTCCATTATCCCCTCCTCTGCATGGCTGCCATATCAGTGCTTTGCCTGATGCAGAAGTTACTAGGTTACTTCTTCCTGCCAACTCCCTCTCCAACACAAAATCCCAGAGATCTCTAGGCCATGCTCCCACTGAGAGAGCCCCGGGTGATTTTACAGGTTCAGGTCTGACAATACTACTCTCACTGCTCATCCTTGTGCCTGGTTTTGAAATTATTTCATTTATAAAACATTTTTACATTGCTCTTCTGGTTTCCAGTCTGGGGCTGGCATTCATTTCTGTCAAGTGATAAAAGCAGAGAAACAGGGTAGCACGGCTGGCAGACAGAACCTACATGGTGTCACTGAAGCACAAAGCCATGGCCTATGGTCCACAGCAGCTGTGCCTGAGCATGCCAGCATCAAGATAGGGTTAGGGTTACAGGGGGCCGGAGGGTTAGCTCAGTGGTTCCAGTGCCTGCCTCGCAAGCGCAAGGTCCTGAGTTCAATCCCAGTAACCACATACAATGCTGGGTGTGGAGACTCACGCCCACCAGCAATCAATACCACAGACCACAGTGCTGGGTGTGGTGGCTCATGCCTGTAATCCCAGCATCGGGAGGCAGAGACAGGAGGATTGCTGAGTTTGAGGCTTGCCTGGACTACATAGTGAGCTCAGAGCCAGCCTGAACTACAAAGCAAGACCCTGTCTCAAAAAAAAAAAAAAAAGACAGGGTTAGGGTTGCTGTAAATTATTCTGAAGAAATACCTTATGCAAACACTGTAATCTCAAAATAGTGTTTAATAAAAAAATAGGCAGCTCTCTCTTTTCTATCTCATTTCTAAGTAAATGAATGTCTTGCCACTTAGTGTAACCTCAAGAAGTAACCTTGTCATATCTGCCAGCTGAGCGGCCTTATAACTTGTCAGTGTGGCTGGGAGAGTCCTGAAGCAAGTTGTTTTTGTGAACAGAAAAACACAGTGGTTGACAAACAGAATGGAGAGTGTATGTTCTTACTGTGGCAATAAATAGTGAACATATGCCTAAGTTTAGAAAAAATGGAAAAATAAAAATCAAGAGATTATACAGAAAATAATGAAGTTGTCTTCTAACTCTTCACGTGACAAGTGGTTAAACTGAAGTGTTCAACTGGAGTTTGATCATCCATAACAGTTACACTGTTTACTTATTTTGAATCCTTTAAGAAGGTTTCATACACTGACATGTCATCTATGGTAACATGTATGGTCATACTAGGTAACAAGAACTAAAAACAATATGATATCATCAGCTAATGTCAGTTGCAAAAATCAACCATAATCAGGATAATGAGAAGAGTCAAAGATTAGGAAAAACATTGTGTGGAAATATAGATAGAAAGTATTATTTTCAAAAATATACAAAAAACACATACCAATCAAAAATAGAGAGCTAAGCAATTCAATTAAAACGTAGGTTAATGACTGTAATAGGTCCCTCAACAAATAGGATGCATAGATGGAAATATATGTGTGGAAAGATGTCCACTTCTATGTCATTAAGGAGATATAGATTAAAACAACACACTGTCCATGACCCTATGCTACAAAGGTCAAAATCCAGAACACTGGCAACCCTAGAGACCAGCAAGGATGTGGACTTCTTGGCTAACAAAAATGAAAAATGGTACACTTCCATTTGAAGGTGACTTGGCATCTTGTGACAAAGCTAAACAAAGTCTTGCTACGTGATCAAGTTAACATCTTTTCATGTTTACCCTAGAAAGTTGAAAATTCATATTTACATAACAACCCATGTATGCATGTTTGTAGCAGCTCTGCTCTTAACTCCTCAAACTTAGCAATGACAAAGTTGTCCTCCATGGGGTAAATAAATGGATGCTTTCAAATAGTGATAAGTAAGGGCCAAAATGTATAATAGATCCTGGGCAATAAGAAGACAATGTCCAAATGAAAAGAGGAACAAGGGAGGTAGAAGAGGAAAAGAAGAAAAAAATTTTTAAAAGACAATAGAAGGAAAAAAAGGAAATAAACTTTTTAAATAAGGTAAGGGGTTTGAAGGAGGGGAGGAGATTGGGCAAAAGAAGACTCAAGTTATATTACATATAGATATGACGAATGTGATTACTAAGTATATGTAAAATGTACCAATAAACTTAATTTAAAAAACAATGGAACATTTTCAGCACTTAAAAAAGAAAAGAAAAAGAAACATCTGCCAAGCCATGGAAAGACACAGAGGAAGCTTAAATGCATAACATTAAGTAAAAATGTCAATTTGAAAATCCACAGACTCATGCTTCCAAATAGTTGACATTTTGGAAAACACAAAACTATAAAAGCAGTAAAAAGATCAGTTGTTACTAGGGAATGGTGGGGGATAGAGAAAGAGGTAAATGAAAAATTGGAAGCTTTTTAGAGCACTAAAAATTTCTATATAATATAAAAGGGGTGAATATATGTAATTATACACTTTGCAAAACCACAGAATGTCCAGCACTGAGACTGAATTATTACATAATATCTAAACTTTGGGTGACATTGTTGTGTCAATATATGTTTATCCACTGTGTCAATGTTCCACTCCAATAACTTTATCCTGATAGTGAAAGAGGTAATTCTACCTATAAACCAAGAAGTATAAAGCCAATCTCTCTTTGCTCAACTGGGTTGTGAAACTTAAATTGCTATAAAATATCTTTTTGAGTTCTCAAGAACATATAAGAAAATATTTTGACAAGTTGGAAGAGAATACCAAATATTTGCATGCTTGACATTTTAATATGAATTCCTGTGATTGCCTTTGCCTGAGGAGAAGCTGTGAGGATGGGGAAGAACTTAGCGGAGAGGAAGTCAGGGTGAAGCAAGAGAGAGGAGTCCACAGGTGCCAAGGGTTCTGAGAGCCCAGAAGAGGGGCCACACCCCTGTGGCCATGTTAATTTGTGACATGCTAAGTGGGATAGAGAGAAGACTTCCACCGAGTGGAATGTTGAACACTGTGGCTGAATCTTGTTCCTGCTGACCAGCGGTTCCTCCTCACCTAGGTACACATCCAGCCTCTTTCACATTGGAGGATCAGATTAGGTAGAAAAGTAAACATCCCACTAATTTGAGAGATAGATAAGAGAGCTTCCACATTTTTTTTAACTACACAAATGCACACTACAGAAGGTGATCATTTGATTTTCTTTAACTCCTCTTGTTTATCTTAGGTTTTCCTAGGTCAGTGACACATGCGTTAGGACAAATTCTCACTGAGGCCTCAGGAAGAGAGCCACTTCATTAATACCACTCTGGGTGTTCAGGGGAACAGACCCCTATCCTTACATGCATTCACCCACAATGGAACAGTTCCAATTCGAAGTCTTCAATCCCAACTCAGAGTGAACAATTCCAGAACTCTGTTCTCACCACAACCTCATAAACAAAAGTCTTTCTAGCTAAGCTGGGCATGGCTTCCCTGTCTCCTGTTAGATAAGGACATTTCTAGATTGCAGAGTGGATTGCAGCCATACACCTTAAGACTTGGAGCCTCAAGAGAGATGAACTGAATCAGCACCATTAAATTGCCCTTGAACCATAAGAATAATCATATACTTGAGCAGCACAGTAGGAGTCACCACACAATAATGAGTATCAGCTCTAGGAGAACCGGAGACATATCCGTCTGCACCACGGTACGTCTCTCCTAGATTGAGTATGGAGGCAGTAGACTTCAAGCGCTCACCAATCAATGCATTAAACACTGAGGGTATTTATTTGCAGTAAAATTCTCATTTGGCACATTATGGAAGCTAGGCTTCTCTGTTCATCTTGTTCACCCAAGAAGGAAATCATTTTACATAGCATACTATATAAAGTGAAATGTCCTGGACACTTTTTCCCTTGTAGCTATCTGGGAAGTGCTGGTCCATTTAGAAAGAGAACTGATAAGGTCCTGAGCAGAGAAAACCCCTGCATGACGAGGGTCACCTGGAGTGAGGGAGCTCCTCTAGGGCCTATTTGCTATCAGTGATTTCTTGGTGTTAAAAACACTAATGAATTTTCTCAAAACATCCAAAGCCTCCCCTGTAATATAAATGTAAAGCTGAAAGTGCACTAACTTCAGTTAGTAATCCAGAGGAGATCTCTATTCACTATAAACAACAACACACTTTCAAAACACTTTGATACACAACTTAGTCAGTTTCTCTAAATGTTTAGAAATCCTAGGACATTAAATTTTGTAGATATTGCTCAATTAAACATGTGCAAATTATGAAGATCTAAGTTACTTAGACTAACATTGCAAATTTGGTCCCCCATTGTTACTAAGTCAGATATTCACAAAAACATTTATTCCTTTTTCTTAAAGTATGTAAGACTTTTCTGATACAAGTACTTTAATTGTAATTCACCATTAGCTAATTTATCAAGTAATGTAAAGAAATTGGGGGAAGCAGTAAAGCTCCAATAATGAATAATACATAATTTTTAAATGAGTAATAAAAATTGAGAACTAATCAGAGGTACAAATTAACTGAAGAGCTGGAGAATAAGCTGGAGCAAAGCATCATGGAGAGGGCTACACACATGCTAAAAAATATGTCCCAATGTAACTCCTGCTTCCTATATCTTCCAATCCAGTGAGGGAGACAGAAATCAATGATGTAATTGCATAAATATAAAATAAGCGCCCTGGAAAAAAGTGCAGTTTGCTCAGGCAGCACAAGACAAGGGAACAGATCTGGCCTGGGGATGGCTGTGTTCCTGCTGCCTGAGCTAAGAGCTGAAGGCTGAGTGGGAGGAGGTAATGGAGCAGACAGGATGGTCAGCGTGGCGAGTACAGAAAGCAAAAGCAAAGGTCCAGGCTTTCTGAGGAGCTGCATCCAGTGTCTGCAGCCTAAGCACAGAGAATGAGGCAGACAGCAGCCCGCGGTGTCACTCAGAGGCTGAAAGATCACAAAGGGCCCTGAGGCCACGACAGAGATTTTGGTCTTTATTCTAAGAATCACAGGAAGAAATCGAAGGTTTGAACGATGAGGCAGTTTTCTTTATGAAAAGCATCTATGCTTATAACAGGGAGTGCTGACTGGAGCAGAGAAAAATCACAATTTGGGAAATGAGTTCAAAGGCCTTTTCCCTAGTGAGGTAAACTGGGACTCTACTTCAGCCTGGAGTGGTAGAGACGGAGCTATGGGGGAAAGAGATGTATGATTTGAGTAATATTCTGTAAGTAAGAGTAAGACTTCAGTCACATATTAGAGTAAGGATAGAAAGGAGGCAGCCAAAAACACTTATGAAGAAGGACAACGTTAAATGAACTCTTCAATGTTAAACAAACACTAGAGTGTGGTGCACTGCAACATCCTGAGAACATACGCCGGAGCCCTAATTCCCAGTATCTGCTAACTGGAGCCAGAGTCTTTAGAGAAGTAATCAAGTTAAATTAAGACTATTGCAAAAGGCCTTCTCCAGTATGACTGAGTTGATTCAGGGCCAGACTAGGAGAGAAGCAAAATCACGTGACTACACACAGCAAGATGGCAGCCACCTAACTCCAAAGTCAAACCTCAGACAGATCCTGTCCTCACAGGCAGGCTTTAGGAGGCAAAACCCTGCTGAGGCCTTGACTTCAGACATCAGTCTTCTAGGATGATGAGACAATACATTGTTGTTTGAGCCAAATGTTCTGCCATACTTTACTTTGGCAGCTCTGGGAAGCTAAGAGCTATGCATGTATACTAAACAAGTTCTTTTCACAATGGAAACAAACTCGGGAGGCATAAAGAGAAAAACCCTCGTATCTCTGATGGTGAATGTTTTACAGCTTTCAAAGATCAAATGGTTTGGTATGGCGCATGTGCCCTAATTTCGCCACCATTTTCTGTGGCCATCACCAGGTTTCCTACAGTTTAACATGTTGCACCACCAAAATACATTACTCAAAAACAAAGAAATGAATGCTGCTTTATGCAGCTCCCTACAAGAGAGTCTCGATCAGTTTCACCAGTTTTTTTTTTTTTTTTCTAGCAATATCTTTTTTTCCTTCTTATTTCAGTTTCCAACGCAGGGTTCCACAGCTCATTTAGCCTTCATGGCACATTAGCCTCTTCCTATTTATGACACTGTCTCAGACTTCTCTGTATTTCATGACTTAGCCAGTGTGGAAGAGCACTAGCCAGACATTTTGTGGAATGTCCAACTTGAGTTTGCCTGATACCTTTTGTTCCCAAATTATACTGAGGTTACAGGTTTAGGGAAAGAATAGTAGACAACATGCCTTTCTCACCATATCCCACCAGGATAATGTGAAACCAACATGACTTAACACTGGTGACTTTAAACTTCATAACCTGGGTAATGTTGACTATAGGTCTCAATGTAAAGGTGCTATTTTTTTTTCCTTTTCATACTCCATTCTTTGGAAATGAGTTACAATGACCTATATATATTCAAAATAGTGAGACATTTGTATTTCATTTTCAAATATTGAAATAAAATTGTTTATTTTTCCCTGGATGTGATTTTTTTTAAAAAATTGTACTGATTTGTTTTTACCACTGGCTTGACCCATCTGTCAACTCTGCTGTAAAACAGTGGGGGTCCTGCTGGCTATCACTGCAGTGTTTCTGAGCAGTAAGTGATCTTACATGGAAAGAAAATTACTATTGACTAAAAGGCGATATAAAAGGCAGAGTACATCAACTAAACATCTGAATAAATTGGTTAAAGAAAAATTATCCACCAGTATTGCCTAGGACATAGCAGATAATGATCAATATATATTGCTATATGGTAGCACCTTTAAAACCAGCACTGGGAAGTGCTAAATTGTGTTGGTCTTGACTACACACAGGGTGGTGGCTAAATGTTATCATGGTAGTGGGGAAAATTAGACAGGTATCCCCCAATTCAGCTGGCTAAGGAACTGTCTGTCACAGATTGTGTCTCCTGCAGTTGGACAGTCCTCTATCTCCTAGCAAGGATGACGGCAACATCACTGTAACTTCTGAATTTAGCCAGTGATTCAGCACAGGATGAGTTCTTGCACAAATGATACATGTACATATGTACATGGACTTGAACCCAGAAAGCCATTATGGCAATTTCAAACATATAGAAATAATTACTGGACCAGGAGAGACTTGAATGAAGACTACTGACTTCTCTTATTTTTCTTCCAACCAGGATCTATTATCTTTTATTATAGACTCTCTTAATCTGACAAGGTCCAATCATTTATAAAGCAGATCATTGAGAATGATGCAAAGCCATCTGTGGAGATGGCTTTAAGAGATGATCATAACATTTGTAAACTTTCTATTTTAATTAAACTCTTTTTATTAATACGGAGTGCAGAAATCCGTTACAACATGACTCACAATTATGGAATTAACTTCTATCTAAGGTCAAAATCTGCTCAAATAAATTTAACAATTGAGACTAAGAAGCACCAAAAGCTACATGATCAATCCAGAATATCTTTGTTTTCTAATAAATAAGGTTCCTCCTATGAACACTCACCATTGATATCAACTATCCTCTCCTTTGTACTGTTATATGTATTTGAAGAAGGAATCATTGAGCAAAGTTCTTTGCATGTGAGACCTTGTGAAGAAGTGATTTAGGCAGGCCAGAGATTTAGCCCAGTGGTTACACCTGCCTAGCAAGCGCAAAATTCCTGGTTCAATCAGTGTAACCACATACAGTGATATGACATTGGCTGTGGTGACTCACGCCTGCCCACCAGCAATCAGTACCACAACCCACAATGCTGGGCATGGTGGCTCAGGCCCACCAGCAATCAGTACCACATACCACAGTGATAGGCATGCTGTCTCACACCTGTAATACCAGCACTCAGGAGGCAAAAACAGGAGGGTTGCTGAGTTTGACGCGTGCCTAGGCTATACATAGTGTGCTCAGGGCCAGCCTGAACTACAAAGCAAGACCCTGTCTCAAAAAAAAAAAAATGAAAATAAGAACAAAGAGAATAAAAAGAACATATTAGGTAACATAAAGATATTTGGATTATTTGTTAAATGATCAAAAATGTTAATTTGCAGATATCCTAGGGGTTTGGGCACACACTCTTTAGGCAAAAATCATTTCATATTGCTTGTCATTTTCTGGCAAGTAGATTTATATTCTGTGCTCAAGATAGATCCTCCATGTCATATGTTAGCATGTAGCACTACACTGAATGTGTCAGACTTCAACTCTATGTTTGCATCCATCCATGTACATGAGAGGAATCTACACAATTATGATTACAAATAATTCCCTCTTCTCTGCATGAACTTACTTATCTTGTCCTTAGTCTCTCTATCTTCCACCTCCCTGAATGTTTCTGGCATCTTTGGCATCAGTACTTCCACCTTCACTTCTTTCAGCATATGCTCCTATTTTACTATGCACTCTTTTCCCCCTTCTTTCCTTTCCTCCTCTTTCTTCTGAAGCACCATTCCAAGCAACCCAGTCCTGAAAACGGTGGACAGTTAGGAAGACCCCTCTGCACCCGAATGGCCTGTGAGGAGTCTGCAGCTTTGGTCCACTAGCTGAAGCTCAGAGAAGTTCCTACAGGGAAGTGCAACTCTCTTTGCTCTGAGTTGATCTTTCAATGTCCTTTTCCTGTTTTTAAAGTTTATCTGGCTAAAAGCACAATTGTTAGTATGATTCTATAATTCATAAAATCTTTTAAGACTTTTTTGCCAAGGTGACAAGACATGAAGAAAATGCAAAGAACAGGAACCACTGATTATATTCAGACTCTCAAGTTGTATGATGTGTGTATGATAATACAGCTCTAATTAGAGCTTGTGAGGGTCATGGTCCATCTTCAAGTGTACTTTGGTTTTCCTAGGCATGGCACCATGTAGCAGTCTCTAGAAGATCATGCTCAATACTCTGAGTAAATCAATATTTACCTCTTTCATTTATTTATTTAAATTTATTTATGAGTTCTAAAAGTTGTATCCAAGAGTTGCCCCCCCCCAGCAATGTTGTGGTTAAGCTAGTCAGTCCTGGCTGTATTTAGCACAGTGAATAACATAATTATGTATTTCAGAGGATACCAAAGGCTGTATACAGAAACCGCATGTAACAAAATAAATGAATCGACATGGTTCTGACATCCTTGGCCTGCTGCCAACAGCAAGGAACGTATACAGGAGTTTCTATTTTCACCCACCACAAAACATGAGCCATGAACATAAACATTATATGATGGCCTATTATACTACACAGTGCATCTGAATATGTACCTAGGTTCTTAGCAGATTCCAGAAGTTAAAAATTATTACATTTCCTATTAAACTATGTGGACCTTAGGCATATTTTGGTTTTAATATAGTAGTGATTTTTTGGTAGATTTGATCAACTGGATTCCAACTATCCTAATGAATTTATTATAGATAAGTAGAATTCTAAATTTATTTGTTATATTTAGTATTCACTTTACTAAATATATCATGAACAAATCACATGACAAAGAATGATCTTTTCTCATTTAAAAATATACACAAAATTACACATTTGAGAATTTAAGAGATTAGTATTAAACTACTAAATAATAGTATTTCTGTACATTTGTAATGTATTCATCCCCAGAAAGGAAAAACAATAGATGTATCTAAAAAAATATAAAATTGGGGGCTGGAGATTTAGCTCAGTGTTCTAGCATTTGCCTACCAAGTGCAAGGCCCCTGGTCCAATCCCTGGTAACCACATATTGCAATATTGGGCATAGTGACTCACACCCACCAGCAATCAGTACCAGATAGATGATAGATGATAGATAGATAGATAGATAGATAGATAGATAGATAGATAGATAGATAGATAGGTGACAGACAGAGAGACAGGTAGAATTAACTCAAGTTTTAAAATGTGACGAAAATACATACAGGAAACATGTCAATAACTTTGGAAAACATCATGACGTAAAAATGTATCTGTTTCTATGTTCACTACTATTACTGAGCCCTATGAAGGGCTCAGACATCTGATACTGACTGAGTTAATCCTGGGTAGACACAGCTCAGAGATGCTCTGCAGGGCTGCTACTGAGGCCACTTTCTGCCAGTGCAGGGGTGAGTGGGACAAAGAACCTTCTGATTAAAATACAATGGCCTCCTACTTCACAATACCTATCTTACATTCTGGGCCTCATTTACACCTTCAGTTTCTCACACTACAGAGACGGAATGGGTAACTGGGGAGGGGCAGGGAAAAGCAAAAAAGGGAAATTAAAAAAAATGATGGTAAAGAAGAAAAATGTATTTATATAGGGAGTGGGGGGTTGTAAGGAGGGCAGGGGAATGGGAAAAAATAAAAATCAAGATGCAGCATGTACAGGGACAAATTCCCAATGAGGCATATGATAACATAACCCTAAAATATACCAATAAACTCAATTTATGAAAAAATAAAATACAATGGCTTCACTCACAAGAAGAGGCTCTTCAGAGCCCTCTATCCATCAGCAGATCAACCAGGGCTGCTTCCAACATACTACAAGTGTATACCAGTTTACAGAGACACAGCACCATGAACACTGTAGAAATTTCTGTGGGGGACAGAGTTGATGAAAGGAGTGTAATGAGAGGTAGTAAAGCCTGATTACAAAGTTCTCTAATCTTTACTGTAGATTCTACCTCAGGGGAAGGAAACAGAATATTTCTGTTCTAAATGTAGAACTATAACTATACACACAGCAGAAAGAACTGGTACAATAAAAAGGGCAATGAACCCAGAATTATAAAGACTGCCAGGTTTTTAGCCTTTAATGGCCAAGGAGAAAGTTTGATTAAAAATCACCTGCTATGGCTCAGCTGTGTCATTTGAAAAAAATGAAGAGATTTGAGCTCTTTTCATTGAAGGTTACCTTCGTCTCCATCATTCTCTGATTCTAAAACAAAGTATCAGGAAGTCTTTAGGCCAACTGCTATCTTTAGTCCTTCCACACCCCAGCAGGCCTCATCTTTCCTTGCTTATTGAGAGCTGCTAGTGAATAAGCAAGATTCAGATCTCCTACAAAGCCAATTCGCACGGATTTTTTAAACACAAGACCCTCTTCATCCCATGCTCTTACTCTGAAGACAACTTTCTTCATTCTCTTATTTTTGTGTCTCATACCCCTGATCTTTACATAGAAAGTATCTTAAGCAAGTTGTCTTCCCAATTGTCATAAACTAAGGCCATTACCAAAATATAAAAACATTTTAATAATGCTCTATTTCCCTTGTACTGACCTTGAAGGTTTCTCAGATGGTCATAACCTGTAAATAAGAATAAGATCTAAAAGTATTTCAGTAGCCTCTAGAAGCTCTGGATTATCTGGAACCACAGACAAAATCTTTCACCAGATATGAAGCCTACAAATATTCTCTTTTAGTGAATGAGAAAAAAAATAAAATTCTTAGTATCTACAAAGTTGGTCATTAATCCTTATAAAAGCCAGTGGCACAGAGATTATCTAGGTTAGAGACTCCTCCTCAGATGAGCATCCCACTGTTTGGATTCATATAACATACAGGTTTTATTGAAAAACCTGTTGTAACACTTCTACCTTAGAGCTCTGTTCTAACTTTCAGTGCTTCCAAATACCAGTGGTTCTTCTACTGTCTTCTGTTATCACAGGAAAGACCACAGGTGAGAAGTAGGTATACACTTTGGTCATTCTCTGTCAGCAATGGAATTGTACATTTGACACCACTTGACACACCAAAGCTGAGTCTCCTGCTACATTCATCTGGTCCTAGCGACAAATGGAACTTCAAGCACTGATCATGCATAACACTCAAGGGCTGAAGCCATTTAAAAATCAAAGGATTTTCTTTGCTTTTTGTGGAGTATTCTATTTTTTTTTCTTTTTACTGTTAATGTGACTAATTAACAGTAAGAAGTTTGAGCATTTGAGTGAAATTTCTGTACCTCCCTCTTTGTTGCTGACATTAGCTTTAAAATCTGTCAGTCTTCTATATTTGTAAATAGAACAAAATTCACCACAAGGCATCATGGCTTAAAAATGAAAAGAAAATCAAATAAAGATGTGGAAAAAGCCAAACAAAAATGAAAACTACCAAATCTAGAACTTGAAATAAACCTAAATAAGGATTATTTAATCAATAATTATGTTTCTTTACTACTGAAATGTATTTCAGTTCCAGTGAATGTGTACAGATTTCTTGTCTCCAAATGTACACTTCATTTTCTTAAAATGCAATGTGAAATGGAAATTTCATTTACCATAGTAGAATATTAAAAGGCTTCCAGTATGAATTTTAGAGAAACAACTGTGATAGAAACCTATAATTAATAGAAATAATCAAATATTAACACAAAGCTTAAATATAAAGCTTTATTGATATTATTAGTCTTTGGCAGATAATCCATATATATTATCTTTAACATGTTTATCTGACCTTTCATAGCAAAATGATCACATACTATTATTCTCAACAACTTTAGAAAACAGATTCAGGGAATATGTATCCTCTGAAAATACATTACAGATTTGGAACTACTTAGCCTGTGAATTAGAAGCTGATATTCTCAAGGATTATATCAGATTGTGAAAGAGGATCTGTGCAATGTGAAGCTAAGACATGACAACCAGGTGAGAAGTCAAAAAATACGAACCTTTACAGGTGAACACCTGTAAATGTAAATAAGTTCTAGAATATATGATAGTTTATGTAAAATAGGCAGTTTCCAAAGAGAATTCGGTGTGGGAAAATAATGAGGGGAAGGAATAAATATGATTTTGAAAGAAAATAAAAGAGCTTGTATATAGGGGGTGGGTGGGTAGGGATGTGAGTAAAAATTAGAATTAACTTGTGTCATATACTGGTACAAATTCCCCAATGCTGAGCATGATTGTGAGCTGTATATAAAATGTACCAATAAAGAATTCAATTAAATTTTTTAAAAGTATGAACCTGAGTTTCACTGTATGTCAGTCAATTATATAGTTTCATCATGTCTCTCATTTCAGTTCCTTTGAAATAGATAATTGTTTCACCTAAACAACTCTTGGGTTGCTGTAAAGACCAATGACAAAAACATACTAATACTTAGGAAACGAGAAAGGCTTGCCCCAATTTTGTTATTAAGTTATGTAAAGGACTATTAGTCACAGGCTTGATCCTCTGTCTGTGGTGCTGTTAAAAGGTGGTGGAACCTCTGGAAGTGGAGCCTCAGGGGAGGAAGTTAGGTAATTGGGGCTATGCTCTTGAGGGGTATATTGAAACCTAAGCCATTATTTCTCTTGTTTTGCTTTCCAGAGACCAAGGAGTAGCTTTCTGTGCCATGGGCTCTTTTCATGATACACTGTCATCCTTCAAAAAGGCCCAAAAGCAACAGGAACAACCAACCATGCAATGAAACCTCCAACAGTATGCAAAGTGAAATTTTCTCCCTTTTAAATTGATTTTATCAGTGTACATCAGTGTGTTCTTGCAGTGATACAAATCTGACCAGCCTACAGCTATACAAAGAAGAAAATAATAATTTCAATCTTATAAAGGCATATTAATATCCTGGTTTCTTAAATAATGGGTAAGGATGCACCACTGAGGAGAACTGTTTTGCAGACAAAAGGAAATCAAGATGCACTGGAGGGGAAATAAGTTACAACAAGCTTGGTGGATTCAGCCTGCCAAGGGAACTCAGATAGACCACACAGCACAGAAGAGTCACCTCCCAGATCCAAAGGAGTTTGGCCTCCTCGGATCAGAAATAGAAGCAAGTCTATCAGAGTAGAAAATGATCTGAGACTGTCTTGACTCACTCTCTCTGCCTCCTGGGATATAGAAAAATATGAATTTGATTGTCAATCTTATCTAATAAATATTTCATGTAAATGAAAGAGTGAATTGAACACAGGTCTAAAATAAGGGCTTTCCAAGTCTTAGTCCCACACTGGTAGGTTTTCAGTGCTTCAGAGTGGATACAATTAACATCATGTTCTTGAACATTAATCTGTAATTATCATCTCCATGTTTCCACCTACACCCTCCCTAACCCCTTATGCCACAGTATGAAATGAATGTTTCCTCCAAAGACCATGTGTTAGAAATTTCATCTCCAATGTACAACATTAAGACCCGAGACCTTTCAGAAGTGACTAGGGAGTCAGGGGATGTGCTTCACTGTCTCAAGAATGAGCTGTTGTAAAAGTGAGACCAGCCTCCTATGGCCTCTTGCCCCCATTTTCCCACCTAGGAAGGCAAAATCAAAAACCCTCCTCATCAAATGCCAGCCCTTGGTTTTGCACTTTCTAGTTTCCTGAATATGAGAAAGAAGTTTCTTTTCCTTATAAATTATTCGGTCATGGGTATTCAGTTACAGCATCACACTGGAAAAGAGAATGAGGAATTCCAGTTCTGTCCTTAGCAAAATGGAATCCTGCTTTTCCTTTTTTCTCATGTATTCAACTACTCAAGCTCTGTAAACTATTTTGCTTCCCCTTCCTGGTCTTTGAGAAAGGGTGTAGTACCAGCTCCCTTGCTGACCCCTGTTGTCTGTCCTGAAAACATTCTACTTTCAATGTATTATCTCTGTTCCAATGCTGTTTCCTCTCTGAGCACTAGGGATAACTTTCCTATACTTGCTAGTGCATTTCCTTCCATAGAAATATCTCATTTGTCTTGTAATATATTTCTCCCCTTTGTTTTGTCTTCCATTTTCAGCTGTCATTTTTCCAATCAAATGAGATTGGAAAAATCACATTCTAAGATGTTCATACCAAACCTCAGCCTACCTGAAAACTCTGGAGATTCATGTTGCAATTAGATTACTTCCACTCCTACCCTGTGTTTCACTATTAACCCCTTTGGTCCTGGGCCCAGAGAGTACATGCATTGTCAGAACTGCTGTGTTGTTTCTACCCACTGTTCCTTCCACCTGGCTATTTATTTATCCTCATCCTTCTTTCTCATTGCTACCACTCTAAATGAGGAGCTATAAAATATCTGAATAACTGGCAAACTTTCTCTGCATGAATGCACTTTTTGACACCTGGATATTGATCTCTTTGTTCAGAGTTATGTACCTAATCTTTCTTTAAATTTGTATTTGGAGAGGAGAGTCACCTAGTCAAGTCATTCAGGTGCCCAGACTGAGCGTCAATAGGTCTTTATCTTCCCTCAGCCTGGCAGAGCACTGGGGTTGCAGCCATGTCTCACCACAACTGTTTCCTAAGTAGTTTTTAAAATCACACCAGTCTTCTAATAATACTTTCATTACTTTGTCAGGTTAAGAGAACAAACTTCTCCCAGCACGCCATTCTTTTCAGCTCTCTCATTACACCCCTACCAAATACTTGTGCATTCTTGCAATTTCTGCCCCTGCCTTTCCACGTGCCTTTTACTCTCCTACATTTTTGTCATCCATTTTATGTTTTTTTCTGCCTTCTGTGTACCTATAACCTATAATTAGCATTAAGGCCTCTTATAAATACTAACCCTTTTAATTACCTTCAGTTCATATATCTGTAACTGTCACACATAGTCTCTGTGTCTAACTCAATAGACAAAGTACAAAACTAAATGGATATTATTAAATGAGTATAACTTAATTCCCAAGTACCCTGTAATGATGTAAATTCAGGTCCTCTAAATCTCACCTCTTGGTTAACCTCTTGGTTAACACTCAACTTGAGAAAACATATAGCTATTTTCTTCTGACCTGAAGGTCAACTGACTTGGGTTCAGGGACAGTAGTGCCATGTAAATGTGCTCAGCTATCTCATCCTCTCTCCTCACCCATCCATCAAGCTAAGAATCCCTAGGTCTCTGCACATGCTCCCTGTGGCCACCTCCCATGTGTACTGTTGCCGGTCTTGGCAGCAGCATCTCCCTTCCTTTCACCTAGTCAGAGAAATGATGGTGAAAGACCATAACCTCTGAGCAGCAGGAAGATAGCACTGGACCTCCACCTGACTCCTCTAAGATGCAACTACAGAGACCTTTGCCTAGCAAGACAACTGCTGTTGGACAGGTGCCCAGGGCCAGAGGATGCTCATCAGCACTTGAGGCAGGACTCTGCCAGAAATCAGTGCGGCTCCATGTTGCCATCCAGAAGTTAAGTTGCAAATATAGCAAAACGAGAACAAATATAGGACTGGCTCTGCATGTGGCTGGGATGCTTGCTGAATGAAAAGGAGAAAGACACAAAAGGACACAGCAGAGGACAGGGAGGATAGTCCTGACCACTACAGAAATCAGAAAACGTGGGCTGGAATAGTGGCTTTGCATTTCCTTCACAGACAAATTCTATTTCTCAAAAATAAACTTCTCACCTATGAAAAATAAGGACTGAGTTAGATGGTACTCTGGATCCTTCTCAGCTCTTACACATTCATGATTTTAGAGGGATAAGTATCAGAAATAAAAGAGATTGGTACCAGATTGAATTACCCTTCAATTAACTCCTACAACTTTCTTTATTTTCAGTTGATATATAAAATCTGTACTTCTGCCTAGGGTAACACATGGTAGTTTGGCATATGCATACACTTTCTTGTGAACAAATCAAGGTTGCTAGCACATCTACTACCTTAATCATTTGCCATTTCTTTATATTTGGAATATTAAAAACATTTCTTCAATATATTTTGAATTATGTAGTAAATTTTTGCCCACAGTAGTCACCCTATTGTGTTACAGAAAAATAGAATTTAAACTATTTTAACATAACTTTCTTCCTTTTTACCACACTTTTCTTCATCTTGTCCTTCCCATCCCCTGATAATCAATATTATACTTTTTGTTTTCCAAAGATGAATTTTCATTTAGTTTCCACATATGAAAGAGAACATGGTGCATGTTTTGGTTCCTACTTTTTTTCTGTCTTAAACAAATTAATTAGTCGAGAACAAGTGTACCAAACTCGGGATATAGCTCAGTGGCAGAGTACATTCCTTGCATGTTTTTAAGGTCCCAAGTTTGATATCCAGCCACGAAAAGTACAAAACCAAAAATTCCAGAATTGTCCACATCTTCCACTCCTTTTTATTTATCCATTCTTTATTCTCTACTTCCTTTTCTCTTCTGTGTTTCCAGTCTTGGCTGCCATGAGCACCTCCTTGGGGGCTCTGTGAAAACACACCCTCTAGGGACAGCTCTTCCTTGTCAAAGCAGAGCAGAGGCAGCACATAAGGGATGGTCACAAACCTGCCACTGGCTAGAGTGTGGAATACAGGAATGAGCAAAGCACACCAGGCTCCCTATTCAATCTGAACCCAACTCCTCCCACAGCAGCCCATGATTTTATCCTGCTGCCACATGACACTGAATTTGCCCATGGTAAACTGGGGCTGAAAATGCCTTCAGTTTATCGGAAAAACAGTGCAAGAGTCTGTGAGTTGCACTGCCTGCCACGTGTCTCATCACATGCCCTGAATTCCAAGTATTCAAGTTGAGATGGGTGACCTCACATGACCCCAGCATCTCCACAGTTCTTTTGTTTCTTTCTCCAGATTAGAGGTGCTTAACCCTTAAACAAGACAATTGAAACAAAAGAAAATCCTAACCTCAGTTCATTAATGAAACATTGTGTTCTGTTTCCCATTATGGTCATGTTTTATTCAGGATCTGAATCTACTTTTAAAAAATGATGTATGTGCTATGTGAATAGATCTTTCAGGTTGTTGGTAAGGTAACAGAAATGGTACCAGGCATGGATTCTCAGCTACTTTGTGAATTACAGTTGGATATAACTTCGATTTAATATTTAGAAAATGATGACACAATAGAGGCTCCTACTCATGACGACCCAATAAGTGCCATATTTATGGCATGCCTCACCCTGCATGCACATCTTTCCATGCCTCAGAAGAGAGAAAGTAGATTTATGTATCTCCCCATTGTGAACTCACCCTCCTTCAGGTGGGGACAGAAGACTGAAGAAAAAACCTCTAGGGAAAGATGTTAGAATAGACTATAGGAAAAGGAGATTTTGGAACAGATTATAAGTCAACTCACAATATCCAGGCTCACAAATCTAGGGAAGTTCAGCTCTCTTCCTTCAATATTCTTTACTTATGCTTTTACCATCATTTTCATTACTGTACAACAAAGACAAGTAACTTGAATGGTAAAAGCTATTTACTCATATACTACAGAATGTGCTTGATAGCATAAACATTAGTGGATGTGTTATGTGCTTTATTACTGTTTCTGTAATGCCAAAATTAAGGACAACTCAGGCTGGTCTTGGTAGGAGAGTGAAAATGGGATACAAACATGAGCTTAGAATAACGAAGATAGTAAAGATAATGATAATATAGCAAAAGTTAAAATGTGTCCAGTGTTTGCCACTTATACTCACTGTCCTAATATTTTTACATGAATAGATCTAACAACCTTGCAACATATGCACAGACAAAAGAGAAATGATATTTGAAACTCTGCTTGTTTGAGTCCAAGGGGCCCATTTCCATTTATTGTCTGTAGTTTTCCACACAAAGTGACCCAGAGTCATAGCTCTAGAATTCATAACTGAAGTTTAAATTCTAGATCTACTTCTCCATTGCTCATGTACATTTGAAAAATTCTTAAATTTCTTAATACCCCACTTAAAAATAAGAAATTATGTATACATTTAAAGTTTACAGTATAATATTCTAAGATACATAATGTAAAATGGTTACTCTAGAGGGAACAATAAAAATGTCTATCATTTCACCATAGTTAATCATTTTCCTTAAGCAATAAGATATATAATCAACTTAGCAGATATATTGACTGAAATACACTGTTGTTAACCACTTTCCTAATGTTGTACATTAGTTATCCAATATATTTACTACATTGTATCCTCTGCATCTCCCCATTTTCATCTTATAAAATAAAATGAACAAACATTCTGGAATTTTTGTTTATCAGCTAGTGAGCTTTGATACAAAACTTGAGAATTGGGTGCTGAAAATTTTTGGTTTCTACCAAGTAGCTACATTTTGGTTTTTGACACTATCCTTCAATAACACAAACTAAGGGCCCTTGAAGAAATGACTAACTGAGGACAATGGCAGGAAATATTTGAGATAAGCCTGAAACAACTTTCTTTCTTTCTTTCTTTTTTTTTTTTTTTGAGACAGGGTCTCGCTTTGTAGTTCAAGCTGGCTCTGAGCTCACTATGTAGCCCAGGCAAGCCTGGAACTCAGCAATCCTCCTGCCTCTGCCTCCCGAGTGCTGGGATTATAGGCATGAGCCACAACGCCTGACCTGAAACAACTTTTAACAGCAGAAAGAAAGGTAATATCAATGAACATAATGACAGGGATATGTGAGGACACAGAGACAAGTGAAGTTGCTCCCATCTCCAAAGCCACACAATGTGGCAATAAAATAAAATGGTGTTGGATTACAATCCAACGTATAAAATAAACATCCAGGAACCCACACTATATAAAGCAAATGATTAAAGAAAGGAGAGTAATTATTAATAGTCAAGAAAATATTATTGACTTTTGTAGCTTTTGTTTAAGAAGACATAATATAAGTCTCAAATCCTCAAGGGCAGGTTGCATATAGTGGCTTTATTCCAGAGGCGATTGCATGGGAAGGAGGTTGGGGAATGGCAACTTTATTAGCAGAGAAAGCTGATAAACACTCCCACAGCCAGGTGCTCCAGGTCAACATCAACAGCGCTAAGTCATATTGAGAGCAAACATCCTTGATAGGATGAGATGAAAATGACAAAGTGTGGTTTGCTTCCCCAGAAATCTATAACTTCACTCTAGGAGGAGAGTAACAAACCAATTATAAGTGAAGGACATTCTACAAAAGCCCTAACCAATATTCCTCAAACTGTCAATACCATCAGAAAGAGAAAAAAATCAAAGGAATTGTGACAGTCTAGAGAAATTTCTGCAGATATGATTATATGTAACATTCTATCCAGAGAACTTTCCAACACCCAAAAAGGACATTAAACAACATAAAGGAAACCTGGATAAAACACATACTTTGTGTATCCATATTGGTTTACTATTTATAACATATTATGTATTAACATGTAATGTAACACTATATTTCACATAACTTTTTAGGTTATAAGCTAATAATGTGTAAAACTGTATATGGAGAAATCTCTGTGCTGAGTTTTCATGTTTACCTGAAAGTTCTCTAAAATAAAAACTAAATGTAAAAAGTATTTTTAAATGAGGGATATAACCTCTATCTTTATAATAATCCATGGATAACATTTTTTAAGAGTAGGAAAAGTTCACTGATAAAGAAAGATTTTGCCTAAGAGAGGTAGATGGGGAACTTAAAAGTGGGAGGACACAGTCACTCACTCCCCAGGAGGGTTTCATGGACTAAAGCCACAAGATGAGGTGGATTCAAGCTGCAACAAAACTATAGTCAACCAATAAGATTACAAGTACAATCACTTAGATAATATGGACTAAATGGAGATCTAATGAGAATGAAAGTCATATAGCAAGTATACAGAGATAGTCAGGAATCTTGGCTGGAAGAGATGGGTTCAAACCTTGGCCCTCCACCCAGGTAATTGAAATCTACTTAGAATATCAATCACTGCTATTTATCTTGTGCCTGTGTGTGTGTGTGTGTGTGTGTGTGTGTAAGTTTTCTCTTTTGTAATAATGGCCTTCAGTAAATGTCTCTTGACTCCCCTTCATGTTGGCTCCTTGACTGTCCTCCATGTGGGCTTTTGAGGGCCAGCCACATCTAACTGTATATAAAACACCTAATTAGCTTACCTACCTACAATAATCCCCACTATGCAGAAGTACCCTTAACTGCCATGATGGGGGAAAGGCCAAAAACCATTCTGGCTACTTCTAGTTGAAGAGGGTCATAGCTTTAATCTGCAGAGTTACTCTACAGAGGGTCTATCTAAGTGCCCTGGATAAACTCCAGGCATCTTTATCTTGAGTAGACAGATAGTTCTGAATAGGGAAGAGACAAAGCCAAAGACACAGGTAAGAATGCATGGGCTGAACATCAAAGTTAGCAGGATTGCTATGGACATAATCAATAATTGTTTCTACTAGGAGGAATCAGTGATAGCCTCTCATAAAGAGGATAAGGAGAATATCCAGGGTGCTTCAACATATGTGTGGAAAATTACCTGTTCACACTCATGTCTTTTCACCTCAATTTCCTCCTTTTCTGGTAGAAAGGTAGTAAGATTTAAGGAGGAACATGTATTTAATTGACTAGCTGGCCCTTCTAGGAGGAGAACTTGGTGCTTAAGAAGTCAGTTATCTGACAGTTATAAGCTCCCTTTGAGTAACAGAAGTCCTGCCACATTGGGAGGTATACATATAATAAGATTTTTGCTTAAAGTCAGCTTGGAGCTCTGAGATTTCAAGGTTTAACTCATGACTTAGGTGCCCTACAGGTGGTAGGGTACTGTTGAGCAGGTCCTTGATCCTGGGTAAGCACTCCCACAGCCATGCCTCACCTTTCATCAATATATAAACTTGACCTGTGTCCTACTAGCAAGCTTGGTACTAGGCCATTTGCAAGAGTTTGTTCAAGCTTCTGGAAAGCAGCTTGGAAATTAGCTTCCTAGGTTAAAGCATTTAACTTTTAATACCACAGGAGGTCACAAAGGTACTGGTTTAAGAAGTGATAACTACATTTAAAGCAGACTTTACTACAGACTTATACTTCATCCTCACTTCTCAGATTCTCTGAAAAAATTATATTAAGAAACTTTGGTCAGAAGAGTGTCTTTGGCCCCAACTCTAGGAATCCTACAGTCATAAGGTACAGTTAAGAATGTTTTTTTAAAATAAAATGGAGTATTATTCTGCCATAAAGAATGACAAGATTGGTTCATTTATGTGCAAATGGATACACCTGGAGGACACAATAATACCGGATCTTTTCTTTGGTATGTGCACCTGTAGATGCAAATGAGCTTTAGAAAGTATGACAGTCTTTGCAGAATGGGAAATTTCCAAAGGAAACCTGGTGTGGGAATATAACAAGAAGAAGGAGTAAATATGAATCTGAAAGAAAATAAAAGAGCATGTATATAGGGGGTGGGGAGGTGTGGGGGGTGGGGATATGGGTAAAAATGAGAATTGACTGCGTCATATATTGGTACAAATTCCCCAGTGTTATGTGTGATTGTGAGATGTATATAAATTGTACCAATAAAGGATTCAATTAACAAAGAATGGTTTCCAAGGTTCTGAAATTGAGGAAATATGTTTTGCTCAGTACCTCGTGCCTTGAACAAGATGCTATTATATTATCCTCAAACAGGAATGATGAATTCCCCACCACACACTCAGAAGGTCCCCAGACTATCTGTAGATAATTTCTGCTCAGAAGTGCACAAAGGAATTGCCTGACAAAGGTAAAAAATAAGGGAGTTAGGCCAAAGGCAAAGAAGTTAGCTGAGGAATGGGCTGGGCATCTGAGTTTCTTCTTTAGTAATAACACCAGAAATCCCAGCTCAGGGGCAGCTCTGTGCTCGGATCCACAGAAAAGCCATGAGCCTCTCCAGTTCCCTCATTTCCCAGGTTCCTGTATCAGCAAAAGACAGTGTATGGTCTGTGACCACCAGGCAATCAGAAAAACTGCAAAGTCAAGGAAACCTGGTGGAGTGAACTGATGTGGTAATTCCAGCCAGCTGAAGGATGAGGCCCTGCTCACAGAGTGGGGAGGAGGGAGCTGTACACATGATAGCTCTGTTCAGCTAAAAGGTGTATTTACAAGCCTGAAACTAGCACCTTTCAACCCTGGGCTTCCTCCCACTCCCACTTCTGGAGCTATGAGTAGGAGAAAACCATCTATCTCAGCCATGTGAACTGACTGTGAAAAAACCAGGGCTGATTTATTCCTCCTGTGTGGAGCAGAAGCTCCGTGGGCATCTGTAGTTCATTTCAGAAGCTGAGCTTTCAGATATTAAGGCGGCAACCACCTCACACAAGTTATGCCATGTGGTCAGTGATGATCTTTCAGACAGACAAGATGGATATCTCTATTCCATAGACAGCCATGGAAATGGTTTCCCATGATTCCACTAGAATTCTTAAAAACTAATTGCACAGAAATCTCCAACCTCCCTCCCATTCAGTTCTCTAATTCAACAGACCTGCCTGATTCTACAGGTCCTGGCTTGCCCACCAAGCTGTTCAGATGTCTCCAGTCAACCCGCTGCCCCTAAATACCATATGATTAACTTCAGGTCAGTGTTCACCATGTTACATCCTTCTTTCTTCCTCTCACTCAAAAGCCCTGCGCATTCCTTCAGGCTGTTCACTTTCAACATTCATGGATTCTCAACAGAGTCCTCATTTTGTTTCAAGATGTCTGTTACACTTCATTTAAGCTGTCATTACATTATTTTCGATTAATTTTGAGGTATCTTATTATTTACTCATACCTCCTCCAAATCTCAAGAAAACCTGATGTAGTTTCCTGTCTTAACCTTTGTTTTGTCAAGTAAATGGAAAGTTTCTTAAAGGACACACACTTGGTTTAGTTCACTGTTTCCTTCCAAATTTTTATATCAAAGTCAGGGCTCAAGACAGTTGCAAGGATGTGGTATCTGTGAGGGCCTTGGCCAAAGACTGAGTGGTTTAACTGATGGGAGAGAGCACACAGGGTCTGTGAGGAGTAAAGGATTAAACATCAATAACTTTAGATAAGCAAGGTGTGTTGTGTCTGCCTGTTGTCCTTCTCCTTTCCCCGAGAAAACTGCCTTGTGACAACTACCTACCCAAACTTATTTTCTTCTGCTGTTTTTCTCCTACATTGTTACTCTAAATATAACTCTGAGAGTTCTTGGCTTCAGTGCTAATTCTGGGAGTTACCCTAATGCTGGGTGCCCTCAGGTAAGACAGGCCTGCTGAGCCTCTCAGATTGAACTAAAGCTCAATCCTGGGTAATCACTCTGTGTGCTGTCATGGTCACCCACTAGGGAACATACCAGCCTGTGGTGAGTGGAGAATGTTCTGGAGTCAACTACTTAGGTAGGAAACCTGACTGTAACAGGGTCTGACATTTTCTCACCTTGTCATGTCACTGCAAGTGTTACATGACATGTCATATCAACTATTTAAAGCAGCACCAGGCACAAACCAGGGATTGAATAGTAATTACTTCTATTGATATTGTTAGCATTATTATTACTTTTATGTCTGGTAACAAAACTGGTCAGGCCATATTGCCTTTCAGATACTTCTTTATCTTAAGCATCTTTTTAATTCTTTCCTATGCCATTCCACTACTGCTTTTGATAAGTATCTCCCCCTAGTCATCATGCTGTCCTACTTCATCCTATTTTCCTGATTTTTTTCCTAAAACTGTTTCTTCTGCTTATATGTTTGGAGTTTCTGGTCATTATCAAAAGCCAAGAAACACAGGGTGATTTACCCAGGTTTCCAATGGTCTGGCTGGAGTAAAGCTCTTTCTAGATATGCACATGCTGACTTGCCTCCCAGGCACATGGATTCTGGAGAGAGGCATCCTACAGGCAGACAGCGTTTACTGGATGAAGAGAAAGGTTGCTGGCACTACCAACAAGCATACTGGAATTCTGAGTTATGAAAAAGCCAGAAGCAGTCTTGTATGTCTGTAGTCCTTACAAACATGGCTATTAGGCTGTCCTTGGGTATACGAATTACAGTTATTGCTTGAGAACCTTTTTGGGTCTATTGCCAGGTCTTAAGTGCTCTCCTGCCAGCCATCCTTTCAGTATCTGTCTTCTAGCAAAACAGTATTTGCCTGGCTATCCTGTTACCAAAGAGGGCACTGGCTACTTCCCACTACCTGGGCAACACTGTGCCCAGAAACATTAAAATTCCAGCCATTCAGCTTCCCAGAAAGCTACATACAGGCCTTCAGTCATCAGCTCTGTTCTCCTGCTCCAATCTTTGTCATTTGCTTGGAGCCTATTTTCCATTCTTTTCCATCTAGCTCTAGCTCTCCTGTCAGACAGGTTTGGAAACATCCATATCTAAGACCATCTCTCCAGGAAGGCTTGACTGTGAGGGCATGACCATCTGGAGAGGCCAGCTCAGTCCTCTTCCATTTGCTCTCTTCCCTCCCCCTCTCCCCACACTCCACCCCCAGTGGACTGTGTTGAAGCCCTGAAACAATCCTGCCAAGGTCACACTGTTTGATTCTGCTGTCAGTTTAAATTATGTCTCCGCTTTTATATCTAAATCAAAATACAAAAGAATTTTAAAAAAAAAGAGCGAGAGAGACAGCAAAGAGACATAGCAGCATCCTGTGGAGAATGGAGAAATGACATTTCAATTGGTCAATTGATCTGCTCCCTTGACAGCTGCCCCTCCTTGTCCTCCCCAAGTCATTAGTTAACATAAAAACTCTGAGGCCACTACAGGCCTTCTGTGAATGGAATAGAATAAAAGGTACAACTCTGCCCAGAGCAAGGGAATCAAATCTTTTCTAGTAGAAAAAAAAAAAAAAAAAAAACTTATTTATTTACTTTTTTTCCTTCCATTTGAGTTTTTTTTTTCCTTTCCATTTGAGATTTTATTGTTTGTGTTAAGGATCAGTGGAGGGAATTCCACCTCATCACATTTTTTAAGATTAAATGATTTGTTTTAGAGGTAAAATGAACTCTTTTCAAAAATGATCATTTTTTACTTGCTTCATCATTTGTGTTAATATCAAGTTTCTCTCACATCTTGTGACTACAGCGAACAACAGTTTTGGATGTTTCTGTAGAATATGGTGCTGATTGTTGTGCTATTCTCAGGTTAGAAACTGCCAAGAAATGATTTTTAAAACTATAGTCTGTGACTGAGCTGTGTCTGCGTAACATTTTCATGAAGCCAAAGGTAAGTATATTAGTACTGGGAAAAAATACCTGCCCATCCACAAATTCAAGGAGGAGAGGTTTAATGTGACTCATAGTTTCAGAGGATTCATTCTGTGCTCAGCCTGCTCCAAAGCAGAAACATCCTGGAAAAACAACCTGGTAGAGCAAAACTGCTTAGTTCATGGTGGCTGGGAAGCAGAGCAGGGAGAGTGCTGGAGAGAAAGGTCCCAGAGGTCCAGGAGCATGCTTACTAATCCCATGAAGTTGATAGACTGAGATTCATGGAGACAGTGAGGAAGGTGATTCAGTGTCTATGCCAGTTTTCCAGTGGTTCTAAAATTTTTATGTCCTGATTCTACAAAAGGATAATTCTCTTCTGATCTAGAGCCTTTACATGAAGGTTTACTATAGAAGGCTTTGTGAGACATAATCTATTTCTCTTTTTAACATTGCACAATATGAGGCACTGATAAAAGTTGGCTGAATGAACCACAAAACTGGAACTGGGATACAGTCATGAGATATCACATCGTTAATGGTATGAATTTTTATCTTACTGATGATGCCTTCATGTCATAAAAAGGATCACAAATTCCTTTATTAATCCTGCCATCACCTCCAGTTAGAACAAATACTATACTAGGTTTAAATCTTTATTTGGTTTATTTTAGACTATAAAATTATCAAAGTCCTTATTATTGAACTACAACCTTCACTGTATATCCTGATACAGTATTCAGTTTACTTTGATCAAGCACTTATCAGTATTTATCAGCTTACTTGGATAATGACATTTATCAGTATTCTGAAAACGATGCACATAGATATCAATAAATGAACAATAAAATGCCAGCAAGTGCCTTAAAGTCTCAAAAAAAAAGAATTGCTGATAGACATATAAATATTTTTCTGAATGTACCCAAAGGCCCAAAGTGTGTTGCTAAGACTCTGGTTTTTAAGTTCTAAGGATGCCTGACTTTTCAGCACCATGTACTGACCCTGTATGATAATTGTTCTTAAATTCTGCCAAGACAATTTTCTTCACTAGGTAGAGAAAAATAACTCAGTGCTTTCATTCATTCAATAAACTCTTGAATTATGCATGATGACATGGTCAGTCATTAGAAAGAGCCACATGGAAAAAGAAATGGAATAGTTTGACTGTAACATTGAAAATTCCCTTTAGGGTAATAAGGTTACAAGTGGTTGATTTTGACAGTCACCCACTACAAAACAGAAAAGCATTGTTATTCTTGCTTCCCCCACTTCTGGGCTAACAGCAGGAAAATGCTGACTTCATAGCCTATACATCTACTACCTTCCTCTTGGGCTGTAACAATGAAATGGTCACTCAGCAGATTGTGTATGAAATCTCTCAGGAGCCCTTTACCTTAACTCTCTGTTTGAGACTAAACCATATTTATTATTTATAATAATTGTATATATTGAGAGAAATCAATTTTGACTATATTAAGTACCAATACACTATGATACTGTTTCCTCATTTAAGTTTATTCTTATATTCTTCTTTGATTTAGTCAGTCATTCCATTTTGTTGACATCAAATAGGTTTAGAGTAAAATCTTATTCCAGTCTGCTGCTGTTGTCTAACACAAAACTGAGATAGAGAAAAGGAGAAAGATATATGTCAATAATTTGAAATACTTACATATAAATTTAGTTGGTGATTTACTAATTTACATGATAAAGTTGCTTTTATTTATTTACTTTTTGCCTGTTCTCTGCAATCCAACCTTCAAGAGTTGGCTACCATAACTAAAGTAAAACTTAAGGTCTAGTCCACTTTCTCTAAATTTGGGGCATGCAGTTGACAAAATCAAGACATACACTGAAGAGGGAACTTGGTAACATGAGAAAGGTCATTGTTTTTTAGTGTTATTTTTCTTTCTTTTTTGTTTTGAACCTTCATTATTATTTTTTTTTCTCTACCATGGATTTCAATTGGAGAAAACTACTGAATCTATAAAGCCTGATGATTGGCCAGTAAGGGTGATTGAAATGGAAACTTGTCCCAGTTCTAAGGTTGGGAAAAATTCAGTGCAACAGGTAGAAAGGAGGAGATACTAGTGAGTCTTTTTTATATATGTAATTTCTCAGAAGAGACTTACTTCACCTTACTTGTTCTGAGGTGAGAGGAAAATCTGATGAAGCCATTTGTATGGCATCATCCAGCAAAACCACTGTCAGTGCCCACAAGATTCATGGAACTCTCAGTATCAGGCCTCTTCTGAAAACGAGGAATCAGAAGATCATTGTTCACCTCTTTTTACAGGTTAGTGTTAGAGCTTAACACTGCTAATATCCTCTAATTCATTTTCAGTAATATTTTGGGACAAAGGAGAAAGATACTTACAGTGAGAAATTAAAAAAGGAAAGATTAATTAGAGCTGACCTTTGGAGAACTTTGATATTCAAACACAGAAATGTGGGTGTTTTCTTTCCTGTGTGCAAATAAATCTGCAAAATTTCTTTCAATAAGAAATGGTACACGACTACTTTAAATAGCATTTTTGTACATACAGGTATTAGTGACAAGGGATGAAAGCTGTTCTAATGGTCTTAGTGAGCAATATGAGTGTCTGTTTAAGGATGTGACTATGGGAATGGAAAGCAGGGAACAGATGTGGGATTTGAAGAACAGAGCTGAATTTGAAGACTACTTAGTTAAAAGGGACATAGGCAGAGAGGAGAGGGAAATATAAAAGAAAACTAAAGTTTCCAGCTAAGAATATAGCCATAGTCTTGGTAAAAATTATTGAAGGGCAAAAATGATTAGAATAAGTGGAAGAAAATCAGTGGAATTCCTATTAGACATCCACAGGACACATGTGGTTCACCAGTGGACATTTGCAAAGACCATTAATTCTACACCCAGTCACGAAGGACATGCTTCATTCTCTTTAAAATGAAATAGGTTAGTTCCTCTGTCGAATTTTCAGGTTCTCTTCCTGATATCATTCATAACCCTCTCCATTTGATGAACTGGCTTCCTCACTCCAGTGAAGAATGGACTCCACCAAGAGCTTCTACACAGAATGCTGCTTGGGTGTCAGCAAAGTACCCCAGCAACACACTTGACATTATACTAAGTAGTTTCGAGATTGTCAACTTCATGACTATTCTCACTACCCCAAAGGTTAGTCTAGAGCTTCTAGGAGAATAAACTCTAAGCTTGTCAAAGAGAAGGAACCCAAACTTAATTATTTAGTACACAGCACTTCTACAGTAATAAATATAGCATGTTTTATAAGTAATAGGTACACCAAAATATTCATGATCCCTAATGTCATTACACAGGATCTACTTTGTGCAAAACAGTATTCCATATGGCAAAGCTTATCAGATGGCAATCTGTGAAAATGCTTTATTTCTATTTAAATGAGGAAAGTAAAGCTAAATGATCTTAGTTTCCTAAGCATTAGTAGAATTGAGCCCTGACAAATATATTCCATTCAAAAACTATTTCACAAGGATACAAAACTTACACATTCAATAATTTCCCCTTAACCCTGTAGTGAATAGAGTTTAATTTTTTTCTTAAAATAGACACTTAAGGGTCTTTTCAGTACCTCACTGTTGGGTTAGTTGCAATAATTATTTTGTTCTAGAGTTGTATTGAAATATTCATTCTTGACACTGTCAGAAATTAACATAATTCTGATTAGCAGTATATTTTTGAATTTTCAGTAAATTTTCAATTTTGAAAGGAATAAGTACTAGAGGATTATATCTAAAAA